>JAODLI010003264.1:0-10002 GCA_027575585.1 Percopsis omiscomaycus | reverse complement strand
CCCCTTCGGTGGGTTCGGTGAATGCGCATGTGAAACTGGTGGGGTTCAGTACATCCAACAAGGTTAAGAACCACTGTGCTATGTGCTATAATGCTATGTGCTATAATGCTATGTGCTATAATGCTACGTGCTATAATGCTATGTGCTATAATGCTATAATGCTATGTGCTATAATGCTATGTGCTATTATGCTATTATGTATGTAATATAATATAATTGTATAATTGTACTCCCCCAGGTTTCCATGTGTTTGAGGCGAGCGCCAAAGACGACGTGAACGTGAAGCAGGTCTTCGACCAACTGGTGGACGTCATCTGTGACAAGATGAACGAGAGCGTCAACGGCGACGCCAGCCCCACGGCCAATCAGACGGCGGGGGGCTTAAAGGACACGCCCCCCGTCGGCAAAGGCAAAGGCTGTGCCTGTTGATTGGCAGGACCTGCTTGATCCCCCCCCCCCTCCCCAGACTGACCCCGTCCACACCAACCGTCACCATACTAAAATAACCCCCCTACATCAGGTTTATTTCCCCTCTCAATCAGTGTTTATTTACTCTCTCACACACACACACACACACACTTGGACTAGGCTATGTGACAAAAAATAGTTGGTGACAAATGTAAAAAAAAATGTGTGTAAATAAAAAGATTGAAACATAACGTACATAATTATAAGCAACCTGCCTGGGCTGTTTCACCAGCTGTCCGCCCCGGGCACCACAAATACCCGCCCGCACCCGTTAATGACAATGTTGATCATGTTCTCTCCACCCGTTGCATCAAATTGAGCGGTTCTAATACCGCGGTTCTAATACCCGATGCAGGACTCTGCCCAATATTAAGCATTGTGAATGTCTCCTGTGTGTTTTGGTTCCCTGCATTTTGTCTCTTCAGATGCGGTTTCATTTGAGATGCCACAGCACCGCGCTCGGCCAACCCTGTGTGCTTTTAATCGTTATCGTTTGTAGCGGGTGGATGGTGCACGCGAAATGCTGATGCAAACGCAGGGTACAAGGCATGAACTTGGGTACCAGCATCTTGAGGAAAACCCTATTATTTAAATTGGGCAGTGCTGCCCCCGTGTGGTTCTAATTGGAAACTGCATCAATGTTCTGTTGGGTTCGTTGGGTCGATCAACTCTCAGGCACTTCCCTTTTCGCCTAGATGTCCTGTCATGCATTGACCCTTACTTGCAGATGTTATATATGAATATTGTATGCGCCGTTTTTTTTTCTGTCAGCTGAATATGTCAATAAAAAATGGCCAATCCCTGAATCTGTTGTCAAACTACATGTTTACGTTCTGTCAAGATTGAACAAATCGTCTATAGGAAACGTATTGGCTATATATTTACCTAGCATAACCTTTAATTTTGGCCATCAATATGAATATCAAGAACGATAGTTGACAGTTGAAAACTAGCCTTATGTTGACTGGGTGTTTGGACGGACCCAGTTGATCTCCCCCAGTGTTTCTGTGCGATGTTGATCTATATAAACGCTAAAACCCAGTTAGTGACCTCCCATATGACTAGTTTCTCTCGTATAATTCCACCAAATCTCTTAACCGAATTAAATGGGAAGGCGAACTCGAAGCAAGGAAAATGTCTCCATCTGTTTATAATAACGACAGGCCCATTTCTAGGCAGAGAGTGCTGTAATTTCGGAAGCTAGGAATAATAATTACATCTCGTTTGACAGCCACTGATTTAATTGCAGCTTTAAGCTCCCTAAAGACCTCAGGGCTCTCAGTTAGCCTGCTACAAGCTGTTCTGGTAGCTCATTCCGAAACGAGGAGACGGGGGAACTGGAAAGCTTTTTCCCATCAACCTATGCCGCCGTAGAACAGTAATCACAAACGATCATTGGTGTTCCGTTCGTAAAGCCTACATTACATGACAGCTTAGCGGAATAGCTACGAAAGGTAGCTATCCCGTACCATAATCAATGGTGATGTATCCCCTGCCCCCGCAACCCAGTCGGTTTTTTGTGAAGTGTTTTCCTTGGGAGGAACAGGTGAACGGGGGGGGGTGTCGTTTGTTTCCATGTGAAATGTGGGGCCTGTGCGGCACAGTCATGTGACCAAGGGCCACAGAAATATACTTGACTTGCCATGGTGCTTAAGACCCTGAGAAACATGGCTTGTTTGAAAATACAAACCCGGTGTGAGCTTCTATCTACTGCATATCAGGCTTGAATGTCAGGTTATGTGACGTTCAGACTTACAGATTGTGTGACGCTAGCGCAAGAGGTTTCAACTAGGACTCATACCCACATGTACTGTTAGACTGGAAACTGCACAGCCGTGTTCTTAGGACTCGGGCATGTGGCTCCCCCTTCTGGAGGTTTATGGTAATAGATTCCACCCGCTCAAAATGAACATCTGACAGATGAACCATGAGACGGCCTGCTATGTTGCCTTCTACACTAGACTGCCAGACTCCTAGACCTAGATAGAAAACACTTTCAGTTGGTCAGACTATAAGCTCTCTAATATTTTATCTGGCACGGACAACTTTGGAATAGGCTTATAGTCATTGAGACTGGTGGGTTTGCCTCCTTTACAGCATTTAGCAGACGCTTTTAATCAAAGCGACTTACAATTAGTACATTTGTCAACAATTACATGGTGCAGGTAGGGGTTAGGCATCTTGCTCAAAGCTCAAGGATGCTTACAGGTAGGCCAACTCTGGGGCTCGAACCCACGACCTTCCAGAGTACAACACCTAGACCACTAGACTACCCTGCCTTTAAACAGAGGAATAGGCTGACTCAGGGATGAGATGAAGACAAGGATGCTGATGCAGCCTTCTCACACAGAGACACAGGAAATCAGATGATCGTTGCAAATATTCAACACAGCTGTATCAGGTATCACTTTAGGGGCAATAGTAAGAGGAGGTGGCAAATCATATAGCTACAGTTAGCATTCACATTGAATCACCTTCTGAAATAACACAAAAAAAGCATAGTGTAAAGTTGAGGTGAACGTGGATAACAGTTCCTGGGTAAACCAAGGGTCGCTCCAAGCAAGGTTCACATCACCAACCAGTCAAGTTAAACAGGTCAAGAACAAGGGTGACCCTGTTTCCATCCCTGTTTCCATCTGTTGAATGTTTCACAAGCCCCTACTACAAAGCTCATTATAAATGTCCAAATACTGGAGGGGGAAAATGTTCAGTATAACACTGAATATGTTTGTTATATTGTTGACAACTTGGAAACTCAAAACGAGTCTCATTGTATATGTTGGCCTACTAATTATTAGCCAAGTGTCTAGGTGAGAATAAATGTGAGCTACCTGCAGACCCACTAATGGCCTAGTGTATAGTAACTAGCCTCTATAGCTGTCTTACTAGATGCCCTATGGGCCACCGTAATGAAGGAATGCGCGTGTTAGCTGATTGGTTTTAACATGCATGAAATACCAGCAGCCTTGTCAGATACGCACCCAGTCAGTCAGAGGGCTTTCTCTGATGTTCTCACCGCACTTTAGTCTTTCCTTTTATTTCTTCTTTATATCTTTGATCCCTCTACCCTACTTTAACTGTTTACTATATTTACGTGCTACCTTATTTATTGTATTGCTATTTTCCTTTCTCCTAATTCTTAACTCACTATTATATTAGCTGTTTAATGGAGTACTCTCCTTTGTTTACTCTTACTCTATGCTGTCATGTCCGTACCCACGGGGCCCCTGGGAGATGAGAGGAAGGGCCACACACCACACAGACCCTGAGAAGCACAAACAACCCTGGGTCCCCTCTGCCAGGCCCCCTGTTAGGCGTGTGTGTGTGTGCGACTTGGTCGCGGGTGAGCGATCACACAGCCTCCTGATGTCATAATGATGGCTCGGTAACAGGCTGAATGGAGATGGGCGGGCAAGTGTCTGTTGACACCCAGCAAGTCATCATTCATTTATGGCCACAGGTAATGACAGGTAATGTAAAGTCCTGTCTCCCGGATACTAGACCCAGGCTCCAGTGTTGACTGAGTCCTGGATGGAAATATTTACCACCAGGTTTGTAGATGTCTGTAATGCTTCGTAGGTTGTGGATGAGAGCAGGCGCGAGCCCGAGAAGAACCCATGCAACGAACGACCAGTGAAACGCGTGGAGCGCGAATTTTAATAAATGAACATGCAGCATGTATGGCCTTAGAGCCACCAACAGAGAATAATGACCCACTGCACCTAATGCTGTGGGGTCAACTTAAATATGCCTACTAATTCCCTAACTACGTGCACCTGCGCGGAGCTGAACCGTAGCAGGTGCGTAACCCAGACAGGAGGCACGTAGCGTGCATGAACGTGTGCACGCCGATCGTGACAATGTCCTCATTATATTTATTTTGTTAGTTAGTTAGTATTTAAGATATAGATGGAATAGTGTAATATAGGGGGTTACTGTACGTTATAAAGAACAGGATGAAGTGAAACAAATAGAAAATAAAAAATCTAGTCTCAATTTCTCCCTAATTTGTTGCATTGCTAGATGCATTTAATTAGAGAATATAACGGTGGACTGTTCCTTCATGGTCAGATTTCCTTCGTTTACTCTGAGAGTTTCACAAAGCACGTTTTCTTCTTCGCGTCTTCTCCGATTAGGGTCCGTAAAACTCCCCTTTTCAGACACCTGCCTTTGATGGCACCTTCCTAAAACGCTTCACCTTGAGAGCCAGACCCCCTTTCATCTGGCCGGCTTTCTACCTAGGTGTGATGCGAGCTCCAGCATGGGAACGGAAACACCTTTTTACGTTTAAAACATTAAAACAAGCGGCCGCAGCGTCCATATAAAGCCCTGCCTTCCCCCCTGGACAGAACACTGACTGCAGGGTTACCGTTGGAACCTTGGACCGCCGCACACCAAGCCACGCTTAGCTTAGCTTATTTTAGCTTAGCTTATTTTAGCTTATCTTATTTTAGCTTATCTTATTTTAGCTTAGCTTTGTCTTTTTTGTTGTTGTTGTCTTCGCTTCGCTGACGACCGCTTCCTTCCGGAAGGTTCTGGCTGCCGTTCCTCCCGGCCGACCCACCTGCTGAAAGCGTTGTTCAGCTGGCTTACGCTGCGTTCCCCCGCTGGCGTGGGACCATGTGCGTCGTCGTGGTGAGAGCGGTGCTGTGGGCCGCCTGGGTGTCTGTGGCGTCCGCCTCCCTCACGGGCCTGCTGGGGCGTCACGGGCCCCCCGTCGAGTCCTCCGGCGGCGGGCCGGACGAACCCGCGGCCCGGGGCTCCGTCAGGGTGGTGCGGCTGGACCCCCGTGACCCGGCCCGGCCGGGGCTCCCCGGGCGGGGCCCGTCCTCCTCCTTCCCCGCCTTCCTGTCCCGGGGCCGTGCCCTGGCGCCCGGGGGCCCCGCGGCAGCGAGCCCGCTCCGTCTCCACCTGCGCCCCGAGAAGAGCAGGCAGCAGGGGGTCCGGATGTGGCAGAGGGCGGTGGAGAAAGACGACCAGGGGAGGATGAGCGTGGGTCTGCCCGTCAGTCTGAAGGAGGCCACCACACTACCGTGCACCGCAGTGCCCTTCATGCAGGTGAGAGCCTCCTGGAGCCTCCTGGAACCTCCTGGGGCCTCCTGAAACCTCCTGGAGCCTCCTGGAGCTTCCTGGGGCCTCCAGGAGCCTCCTGGGGCCTCCTGAAACCTCCTGGAGCCTCCTGGAACCTCCTGGGGCCTCCTGAAACCTCCTGGGGCCTCCTGGAGCTTCCTGGGGCCTCCAGGAGCCTCCTGGGGCCTCCTGGAACCTTCCGACTTTCCTCTCTCTCTCTGTTGTCTGTTTCTCTTGGAGCCGACTTTCCTCTCTCTCCCCCTTTCTCTGTGTCTCTCTCTCTCTCCCCCTCTCTGTCTCTCTCTCTCTCTTTACTCTCTGTCTCTCTCTCTCTCCCCCTCCCCCCTCTCCCTCTCTCTCTCTTTACTCTCTCTGTTGTCTGTTTCCTATCCTTCATCTGTCGGTTTTAAAAGTGCGAGATACGTTTTCTTAACGTTCCGGATCTTTCAGCTTACTTTCATTTTTAGGGTCTTCTTTTGTTGTCTTTGTTATTTATTTTACTGTAAACTTCTATTCTTCCACCAACCGTCACCTGTCCCCAAAGCTTAACTTGTAAACTAATTTCCGTGTAAACTAATTTTATAGTGCGTCTGACGATTCTGTGTTTTGTTTGAGTAACCATGTGATTGTTGACAAATGTACTAATTGTAAGTCGGTTTGGATAAAAGCGTCTGCTAAATGCTGTAACTGTAACTGAGTAACATTTTATTTACCGACAACGTCTAACGGATAAAAAACGATTAAAAAAACATGTTTTGAGCCGCCCGTGTGTCTGTCTGTCCCCAGCGTGTGACGGAGAGGGGCTGTGACGTGGTCACCGTGCGCAACAGGCTGTGCTTCGGCCAGTGCACCTCCCTGTTCGTGCCCGCGGCGGGGGCGGGGGCGGGGTTCGCGGGCCACGCCCCCTGCTCCAGGTGCGCGCCGTCCAAGGCCCGCGCCGTGAGCGTGCCGCTGCGGTGCGGGGCGCGGGCGCGGCAGAGGCGCGTCCTGGTGGTGGAGGAGTGCAGGTGCGAGACGGGCCGCGAGGAAGGCGACGCGCTGGACGCAGAGGCCACCGTACAATACAATCGCAGTTGGGACAGCACCATCTAGAGGTTGACCACGATATCGCAGTTGCTTTGTCTGACCGGTTCCGGTTGCCATGACTGCCACGCCGTTCGACTGCAGCGAAGCGCTGTGCGCTAACGCGGCATCTGGACGTTTTCAACCTGTAGATGGCGCTGTGACTACCGGGCAAGGCTTTAGAGGCGCCGGGTGGCCGGTCAGACCTCTCCCGCTTGATTGACGTGATGTCGGGGCGGGGACAACCGACGCCGATCTTTGTGATTGGTTCTTCTGTGTAGATGACCGCTCGCTGACCTCACTAAATGAGCGGGTTGCCCCGCCAACCAGAACACCTGACGACCAGCTGATGCTAACTAGCACAAGCCAACTTAAGCTAGGGACGCCTAGTCGAATGAGACGGTATCTGTACCTTTTGCTTTATTGACCTGGTTTTTCAAGTTGACTTTATTTTATTTTATTATTTATAACGATGATGGGCGCAGCACAAGCAGTTTTGCTTATTCCCCTGAAATGTACACTTAATATTTATATATCAAGCGTGTATGTATGTATGTATACATTTACATTTTACGTTTAAGCATTTAGCAGACGCTTTTATCCAAAGCGACTTATAATTAACGTTAGTAGCCTACATTTGTTAACAGCATCGTGTAACAAGGTTACTTCACCTATGAATTTGCACAACAGTATCGTCCGCCTCTCAAAACAGTTAATATCTACAATAATCTAATGTTATCTATATTATAGTTTATGTATAGCTGCTGTATGTTTTGGTAACCAGTCGGACACGGACAGGGAACACTGAGAACCATGTGTAGGCTACTGTGTGTGTGCTGTATGTGTAGGCCACTGTATATATTAGGTAGTAACTGTTCTCGTACGAATCTGAATGTGTCATTCAGAATGACGACTTGATGGATTGTTAACGATGTGAACTAAATCTGACTGACGACGGCTTTTTTTTTTTGGCCAAACGGACACGTTTAGCGGTGTTGGGAGAACGTGTTTGGGGTTTGTCTCAACCGAAATATTTGGCATTGGTTGTGAAACTGACATTAAAATATTGCCTTATGATTCCTTGTTCTCCAATTTGTGTCGTGTCAAATGAACATACAGCCAAGGGAAAAACTAAGACCACTGCACATTTTTATATATGTATATAATTTAAAACAATTTATATAATTTAAAACTCTATCTATATATACTTTTTTAAATGCAGTGGTCTCTTAATTTTTTCCGTGGCTTTATATATTTTGTGCAAAACATGTCGTAAAAGATACGTAAGGAGGGGGGGGGGGGGCAACACACAGAAAACAACACAAACATTGTATGTTCATATATACACACTTTGCATTTTACAAAGTAATACAAACGTATATTCCATTTTTTTCCGTGGATGTATTCATTACATTACAGGCACCACCTCATTCTGCCACGCACACCGCGTTTGTCAGAGCAGTTTGGGGGGGGGGCAGGCATCTCTGCGCCCCCTTAAGGAAGCGTTGCTGTTTGCGTGCTGGAGTGCCCTCGGTGTGAGGGGTCCTATTATTATTATTATTATTATTATTATTATTATTCTTCGCTGATCTCCTGGCACCTGGGGCCTTGCAACGCCAGGGCATGCATGCCCACACACGCTCCCAGGAGGAGCACAGAGGCGCGGGGGGGGCGGGGCAGGGGGGGGGGGTCTGTACGTTGCCTTTGGCACGCTGTCAGCCTGGCTGCTTAGGCATCCATTTGCATTCACACAGGCCTTGTGAAAAGACCAAGGCGTTCATTGCACTGTGGGGAGGGGGGGAGGGGGGGGAACCATTAGCATGTGATTAGCATCTCGGGTTGATGGCTATATTTTCCCGAGATTGATGGGACAAACATTTGTCCAGGGCTTAGCGGCGCGCAGAATCAGGCCCCACTTCACAACGAGGGGCCCGTAATGCTGGTTGAGGCTAAAGGCAACCTGGAGGCAGCAGCAGGGGGTCGCTCACGGCAACAGGTTCAGGGCTCCTGTTCAGAGCCGGACGTCAACAACAGTGGCGGGCCCGGACTTCCTATGTCACCTTGGCGCGCTTGATGACTGGTGCGTGCGTGCGTGCGCGTGTGGAGCGAGGGGGTGGCAGGGGGGGCTGATGTTGACTGAACCAACAAGGGGAGCGCGGCACTTAGCGAGACAGATGTCAGGCCCCATTGCATTGTGGGACGTCGTGGCGGAGCCGCTCCCGTGTGCGTGGCTAAAGGGGAAGGCTCCCCCCGGGTGTTACCATGGTGAAGGGAGAGACGGGAGGGCCCGGTGCCAGCACCCCCCCCCCCCCCCCCCCCCCCGGCGCCTCCCCGAGCACGGCGGGGGGCTAAGTGCCCAGTTAGCACGTTGAGACGCACAATGGACCTGCTCTCTGCCTTTTGACTGTCAGACGTGCGTGCGTGTGTGTGTGCGTGCGTGCGTGTGAAGGCCTCAAAACAACACATTTCAAGGTGCAGGGAGACATTGAATTAGCAAAGGAGTATTGGAGGCCTCTTGCCGAACATGCTCCGTGTTTTATTGCTCTTTTATGTCGAGGATCCCAAGGAAACTGTTGGTTCTGGTCCGTGTTGTTCCTCTTCTTCCTCTTCCTCCTCTTTGCTATGTTGTTGTGTCAATCCCTCCGTCAGGTTAATATATATATATAATATAACATAACGCTGGGAAGTATATTTCAAGCGGAGGGCAGCGGTACAGTGCAGAGTAACCCTCACTCCCCGACACCTTAAGAGACGTGCTAGAGACAGACGCCAGGGCCCGTTGAGTTTTAGCCTCCCTTGCTAACACGTCCGCCTCCCACGGGATCCGGGTTTGAGTCCGGTGCGGGACTTGAACCCGGATCCCCTGAGTCAACACACACACACACACACACACAACACACTCGGCACAAGGAGATTCCAAAGGTATACAGAATGAACTCGAAGCAAAACGGGGGGGGCGAAAAACAAAACCCGGAAAAATGGTCACCATGGTCACCATGGCCACCAGGTCGGAGCAGGCTCTGGCGAGCGGCAGAGTCATGCAAAGGAGCGCCCGCCGATGGAGCTGCCCCTCCACTGCCAGTGTGACCAGCCAGCCTCCAGAACCCTGTCAGCGCCCATGCATGAAGATGAATGGTGGCCATTACAAGCCCCCGCCGTCCGTTCACCGCCACGCCGACCGTACTCACCCGTCACGTGACTCCACGTCACCTCGTCACTGGCTTCCATAGCCGCTGTCATCATCACGTCCATCACTGGCCCAACGCATTGTGCCGCCGTGATGGACGTCTGAGCAGCCAGAGCGGGCAAGGGAAGGCGAGGGCTGTGCCAGTGTGTGTGTGTGTGTGTGCTAGCATGCCTGTGTGTGTGTGTGTGTGTGTGTGTGTGTGTGTGTGTGTGTGT
>JAODLI010003263.1:0-10002 GCA_027575585.1 Percopsis omiscomaycus | reverse complement strand
TTAAAAAAATAAATAAATAATTTATATATATATATATATATATATAAGAAATCCTGTGGCAAAACTTTATTTTATTTGAAAAGACAGTTTTGTTTGCGATTACGGTATTACCTTTACGGCTCGTGCACCTATTGTTGTTAGCAAACTCTCCATCGATGGCTTCAGTTCCAGTGCCCTAGGAGTATAGTTTTCGTTCACAGCACTAATAAATACCCGTCACAGCCATAATGAGAGGGCAGCAGATAGTGTTGTATTTTAAGTGAATGTATTAACTCACATCGTTTAACTGAGTAGAGTTTGTGACTGCGTTTTCTGTAGCAGCAGTACTGTTGCTCAGGGTAACATGCTGCTCAGGGCGACCTATCAGCACGGGTGCTGCAGCTGTCAGGTTAAGTGTCTTCCAGGTTGGGCATGGCTGGGTTGAATGAACGCCATTTGTGCCCCAGTCTGACAACAACAATTAGTAAAAATTATCAGCTAGCGGCACTCACTAGGACATTTGGCAAACGGGACAGTTCTGCTGCCGTGGGACTGCTGCATTTGAGGCCACAAGTTAATTAATCAGTGACACAGAGTAGCCCTTTGAAAGACGGTAGTGAGAAACGTAAGCCTTATTTTACCATCGCTGCCGTAGCGCCGGAGGTCCATGGCAAGACTTCCAGTTTGGAGGGCTGACGTCATGGTACTCTTCCACTGGTCAGAGCTCATGCGTGCCACCGAGATGCCATTGACGGCCACAATCTCGTCGCCCACGCGCAGCTGACAAAGCTCAGCTGGACTTCCTGGGGATGGAGGGAAAGAAAAAAGGAAAATGTAGTTCAAGAAATCAACAATTGAAAAGGAAAACATTTATGGAGGTTTAATCCGTAAATGTTGATACAGGTTACTGGTCCAAAACTTCAGACTAGTTCAGTGAGGCTTGACAGGAAGCGCGATACCATGTCCTAAGTCCTATCCTCTTTACGTTGATATTTGTCTACTCATCCCTGCATAGTTCTGTTTGTATATAAAACCAAGTTATATAAATTAGTCGAGTTTTAGTTTGAATGATAATGTCACACTTCCCCTTTAGGTCAAGAATGCAGCATTCCGTTCTTAGGATTTGCATAAACTACATTCCTGTAGTGTTTTACAGGCAGAGACAGCTTTTCTAGAGGGCTATAACACTACAACACTGCAATGACGTAATTTAAAAAAAAGAAAAGTTCTGTCTCAGACTGAAAGGATTGAAGATGTAGCCTGCTATGACAAGTCGCTTTGGATAAAAGAGTCTGCTAAATACTGTAAATGTAAGTCTAAACTCCATAAACCATACCGAGAACACCGCCACAACAATATTAGCTAGATTTAGTCTTACCACGCTGAACAAATGTGACTCTTGTGCTGGTGGAGTCCCAATGGGTCTGGAAACCAAAGTCTGGTCTACTGTTTGGCTTGAGGCTTAGACTCACCCTCATGTCACTGTGATGCACCTGGAAGAATTACACGTGCGTACACACACACACACACACCATGGGTAAAGGTGACACCATGTGATCCAGTGTCTCATGCTTCCAGGTGGAAACTAGAGACTCCTGTGGCATGATACAGCAGTAAACATAGTATTGATCCAGTTTTTACATGACTTAAGGACACACCATGGACACAAGATAAGACACTTTAAAGCCGCTAGAGGCCTACAAACGCACCTCTGTAAAGCCCAGGTTAAACAGCAAAGCTTATTTCCTGGTCAGACTGTAAGGAGGAGGGGGGGGGGGGGGGTTCTGGGGGGTAGGGCTGATAATAAAATAATGCTTGAAGACACCATTATAATTCTCCCGGTGCTCTTTTACCTTTTCTTCCTGCTTTCCAAATGTAGCGTGGTATGGTCCCCTGATCTGTGAGGTCGCAACTTGTCTGTTGAGGGTTGGTCGTGTAGGTTGAACTGATTTATTGTTTTCTCTATTCAACACGAGGTTCTTATCGTCATTGTCCTAGAAGGTAATGAAAACACTGCACTCAGGACAGAAAGAAAAATCGCTATATTTCCATTCTGGTCACACCAGAACAATTTATACCAAATTACTTGAAAGAAAACATACTACCAATAGCAGTTTTGTAGATGCATTAAACATTTTTTTGAGAAACAATGGAAGTTTCTACGTGTTAATTTGGTACAGCAAACAAGGATATTTTTTTCATGCAAATGACAAATGTGTGAATTTATACTGATGTAAGGAAGCTTACAGAGTCAAAGGTTTAAAGAAGGTTCAGTATTGCTTAAAAGTCCAATTTAACCTTTCCCTATACTGAACCAACGATAATCTCAATGTGAGATCTAATGAGATCTCATAGTACAGTAGTTGGTGGCAATTAAGGTGCTGCTACCATCTGCCTGGATACAGAAAGATGTTTGTATATTTTGCCCTAATAATTGACTCTTGCTACAACTGTATTTTCTTATATCATTTAATAGAGATTTTTAAAAAACAATTTAAAAGAGAAGCTAAAGGAATATGACTCCTTCCTTTTCTGTGGTCAACAGAAGTAGGAGAGAGTAAAAACTTGGGAGCTTGTAGCCAGTCGACACCCGTCCCAATGGTGCCACAGCATTTACATTATTAATAGGAAAGGCGAGCCCGGACAACAAGGTAACACAAGACCCCTCACATATAGTAGTGTACACACACCCCCACCCACCTCAAAGTCCTTTTCCCTTTCCTACAAGGCAATTCATTGACAAGCTTCTTCCTATTTTGCTGCCTTATTAAGCCTGTGCAGCTGCATGCGTGCCATCCTCCTCAAAGGCCGAATTTTGAATGTTGCCCAATTTAGAATACGTCAGCCGGTAGCAGGTTATTTTCCCCGATATATTTTTTTAATGAAGCTAGCAAGCTTCATTAGGTGGATAGTGTCTAGCCACAAGTACCTGGGATATTTTTGCATTTTAAATCAAGGTGCCTTTTGTGATTAGTTTATGTTGAGAAGAGGTTTTAAAGCCACATTACATTCCAATAAACATGCGGTGGTGAACACGTGAACAGAGCCTACATGTACGGGAGAGTACAGTGGCTGTGGCCAAATTGATCTCACATTGTTGAGCCTGGGCAGCGAGGACACTCTGGCGGGCTTGGTACCAAAGGGCCTGGCTGTGACGACGGCTGAAAGGCGAGATGAACCCTCGGACCGGCGATAACCCCGAGGCAGGCCGGCTGAGCCCGACCATGACATGGCTCTGGAACTGTATCTGAAGCAGAGTTGAGCAGGTCTTGGAATTATTAATTTCACATTGTATTTTAGGATTACACCGAAAAAAAAATATATAGTAGACAACTTCCCCCATCTATCATATGTTCTATCCATCGTATACAAGGAATCCCACACTGACCTGTAGAGGCCTGTAGCCTGGTGGTCCTTTCCCTGCTGCCCAGACCGTTCCCAAGGTCTCTGCTGGGCCTCGAGTTGAGACTCTGTATCCACGGTTGCCTCGTTAAAGCTGTGAGCTTTGGAATCCATGTGGAATGAATGTGCCTGCTGACTAGAACCACTGGTCATGTATGACACGGGCCGGTTCGGGACAGGTGGTGTGGCTCCATTGGTGTGGGGTGCTGGCTGCATGGATACCGCCAGAGATGGGAATAGGTCTGCATGGACACTTCCAGATGCCTCCAATCCAGAAGAGGACAGGGGGAGAGCTGGGCTGGCCTGGGTCTTAACTAAGGTCTGAGAGCTAAATGGAAGGTCTGCAGAGGGGGTGGTGAACTCTGCTCCATCTGAGGCCAGGGAGGCAGAATGGATCTCCTCTCCCCGGATATCCGGATCAGAGGTGAACAGCGAGCCAGTGGAGAGTGTCTAGGTGGAAAGACCATTGCAATAACATCCATCTATTATTAAAGGAACACTCCTCGATTTCTGTCTGGAAACTTTGTAGTTGAAACTAGCATTACAACACTTTTCTCTACCACTCTCCAGGGAACCACCAGTGAAAAGGGGGCGCTATAACACAATCAAGGAGTACCTCCATCTCCAACAAGGTCGGCCTTGGGGCATAACAAATGTCTCTCCCACATTCAACTATTTAAACTGAGTTCTGCTGCTTCAAGGACACAAATCAAATGGAAAGGCATTGCTTTTCTTAGACTGTTACATTATAAACAACCATAGTTATACAACAGTTAAAGACACCTTTTCAGATCAGGACAAAAAGCTTAACGGAACACAACTGTCAGCTCACCTGGATCTGGGCCTTGCTATGGGGACTGTCTGAAGTCGTGGGGCTGAACGGGGCTTCGATGGCGTAGCTACGGACCAGGTGAGCTCGAGGCCGGAGGCCGGAGTGAGGAGGGTGCGATGTGTAAGTGGACATTGAAGAGAGGGCTGGGTTGGATTGGCTGGAAAAAGGCTGGTCTCTAGGAAACGAGCATGTGAAGACAGATGCAGGTGTAACAGCAGATGAATAGGAAGCCATATTACAACCTGTATTAAGATTTAGCAGTGTTTTATGCTTTTCCGAACTGTTCCATGAACACTGATTTAAGCACACTTCAAGTAGCCTGGCATAAAGGCAGGTTTAGTGTGAAGGTACTTTAGGAGTCCCATAAATTACACAGTATGAATTAACCTCTTGGGCAGGCCACCGCCTCTTCCAGTCCCTCTCAAGCCATTCCCGGCCACGTTGGTCATCTGATTAACGACATGCTCGCGATCTTGCAGCTTCTTGCGGAGGTCGGTGTGGGTGCTCCGGCGGCGATTCTTCCACTTATTCAAATCCTGACACACCAATATTATCCTCTTTATTATTTCTATTATTTTTTTGTTATTTGCCGTCTAATGAAAAGGAAGTCACACATGGAAACTTAATTATTGCATCTAAACTATTGTACTGTGAATGTAATAATAAATGCAGTTAATTTCATGGAAATAGGTACAGTATCACATTTCAACAACTGTGCCTACTGCGAGTGCAGAATGAATGCAAGTGGTCTTAACTTACGTCCTGCCATTTAACTTCGATGTCTTTGACCTTGGTCTTCTGAGGGTGGTCAGGTTTCCATTTCCCAGCCTCGTCCACGCCTGGATCCACATCAATGGAAGTCTTCCCATCAAGACCTTTACTCACAGGGTAGACCATTGGGATGTCAGTCAAGGATTTGCTCCTGGCAATGAGAGGTAGAACAAATTAAACCTAAAAACATTAAAAGAATATTGAGAATTACACTTTTATGGCATGCAAGCGCCACCTGCTGCACAGAGTTGGAAATACAGTTTCAGATGTTTACAGTCAGCTTGTTCAGCGCATAGGCACAGACCATGCGACCAAATACTGTTTTTACAGTGTAACAGCTACTTCTGAACCAGTTACTTCCACCTCTGATAAGAAGCATAGCAAGCCAGTTACTATAGACCATAGCACATACTTTACATTGCACTGTACAAAGCACATCAACAGCCAACAGTTGTTGGCTGCGTTGGAGCAGGAGCGCAACACACATGAACCAAGCAGTTGAGCACCTGATAGCCAATAGCAATGTTTGTAGTTTTTAGCTGTAGAGAGAAAATAAAAATAAACCCACACCATCATGAAGCCCAACAAGTAACACTATGTACTAGTAACAGGGTATTTCAGACTAAGGACATTCCAATAACTTAGAGCTACATTTAGCAGATAGGCGATACATCAATACACTGGCATAATTTAAAGCATGCATAAGAAGCTAGACACGGGCACACCAACCGCGAAGGCATGGGTGGGCTCTGGCCCACCCAATCAGAAGGCTTCCTTGCTTAACATACATTTCAGAACCTATAAAGTAGGAGAGAACCAGGCCCACCTGATTTACTCTGTGCCCACCCACGCTACTGGGGCGCATACATACCCCCCCCCCGACACAAAGCAAGGCAAACTTAGTCCAATCAGAGGCCTCCCTGAAGTTCCTCAGGAACAACTCAACGCCTTACTCAGTGCTGAAAACAAACATTCTGCTTTGGCAAGGAAGTTAAGAGAGATGTGATGAGCGTAAACAGCAAGTTGCTTGACAACTTACCAAATCCAGCCAGGATTGACCTGAGGGCGTTTCCCAGGTCTTTGACATGCTCTACAGAACCAAATAGACAGATCTCAGACTGATAAATGCTACATATGCATCACGGCACTGGCTTTGAACAGAACCGTTATTTAATGGAGAGGTATACAGGCTGAAGCAACACTAAAGAGTATATTGTGTAGACAGTAACAATGATTATATCATAAACCAGACAGACAATAAATAAAGCCTTATTAGCATCTTTAGTATCATCAGGTCTGGCATAAACTTTTATTTGTACCATGGTAGTTACTAATAAAAACAGACTACTAAAACACAAATATTGCTGCAATAAAAAAAGGGGACAAATGCTATATACAATTTATTGATCCACTCCGGCATATCATTTTATAATATTTCTACATGGAAAAGCAGATGCATTCACAGCGGCTCCAATATGTAAAACGGTGTGCTGGCACATTCAATAGGGCCTCATAAATAACTTCAGTCTTTTACGGCCATCACGCCTTGACACATGGTGAGTAATTTGTTTGGTTATCATAAAAAGATGACTCATGACTTATTTCAGGCACAGCCAAGTCATCACATCGTCAGCACCCAATAATGGTACGTGTGTAAAACATGCCACAACGTCACACAGCGACTAGTAGGGGGAAAAAAACAAATGAGACTTAATTCTGTTGACGACAACTGGTGGGACAGAGGGTGTTTATGCCAACGGTGGTACAGTGTGGGATAAGGATGCTTAGAGATCATTTAAAGACTCGTGAGATGAAGGAGAAGATTTATTTCGTGCTGTAGAAGGCATCACAAGCCCGGTAAGGAGATCACAATCAAAGTCATCACAGGAACGTGAAGCCTTATGGCTACAGAGGGAAAATAAAATGAAAGCAGAAAAAAGGAATGAAGGAAATAAATTAGGATCCACAGTAGGTAAAATGAAACACAAAAAGATTCCTCAAGGCTACAGCTAGTATATGTAGTATAATACAGCATTTGTTTTACTCTTGTTGAATGAATTGTTTAGCGTGTCAGTAGGTCATCACATCTAGATCTAATGCAGAAATACAAGCGGTTGAGGTCAAACCCACATGCAGGTTTTATTGCTGTGGTAATTCTTAAGCATAGAACCTTCAAATTGCCTTGCCGTCTTAATGCCAGCACAAAGAGTACAAGGACATTATTTAAACCTGGTGAAGCGAGTTAAGCACTGGAAGTTTCCCTAAGTGATGTATAGCTTGGTCTTCTATTAGTAAGCTAATAAGGTTAATAAGAAACCTTTCCACACGCCTTAAGAACACGCAGAATAAATAGTTCACGGACCTCAGCGCCTGCATTTTGCGATACCAAGGTCTCTTCTGGGAGCCCAGGTAGATCTTTTGGACACGGACCTCCTCCTCCGGTGTCCAGTATCGGGGCAGGAATCGGTTACAGTCAGGTTTGGTGGACGTCTGGTGAAGTGTCTGCTGGACTCTCCGGACAAACAAGTCATCCAAGACCAGGTCCGCTTCTATATCATCTTCTTCTTCAGAGCCTTCTTCCTCGTGCAGGGCTTTCGGGAGAGGTTCTTCGGCAGTACCATGTTCGGTGTGAGATAGAGATACGTGGGCTTGACAGGAAAAGGAATCTGTATTTCGGCTGGAATGAGAGTGGAGGGATCATGTCCAAATGGCAGCACGCCACCTAGGCTTCATGTTTGCATAAGATTCCCTCTTATCCACTGGGCCTCAGACTGAGCACAGTATTAACAACAGGCTTGTCTGTTTTAAAAAAAAAAAAAAAAAAAAAAAAACAATCCAAGCCGAGCATCGTAAGTAGCAGTTCATGCGTCGTGTCTGCTCCTAGTTCCTGAAGCAGGACATCCAATGATAGCAATGATAGTCGAGTAGTACAAGTGTGTATTAGCCATGAGCAGTAGCTTCATCCACTTACTTGGTTAGTACGACGTGAAGGGAGCTTACCGTCAAAACACTGGCCGGTCAGATATTGTCAACAGTTGAGCAGACAGAAGGTCAGTTTTTAATATGACCAGGTCATACAGTTTAATAACTTTGACTCTGCTTTGTTGACAATATTTTCTTAAAAGGGCTTTGCCTTTCCCCAAAGTGATGACAACCCTTTTGGCTTACAACAAGTAGTTGCAGTGCATGTAAGCTTTACAAAACTACCAAATAAATGCAAAGAAACACATACCATGCCTTGTTTTGTTATGTAAAACAGAGAATGCCAGGGAATTATCAGCAGATCTATTCACAACCATTGCTAAAAAGATTTTTATATTTACCAATTTTTAAGTGTTTTTGCGCATGGGCCAGCAAATTAACATTGCTGTAGACAAGGTAGGTTAGTTAGGAGCAAGAAGTTACACTTGTTAACAGGATAGCAATACCTGGTAAGGGGACTGCTAGAGCCAGTTCCAAGCTCCTTCCGTCCTTGTTTCCTTCGCAGGAGCGGCGGGGGAACATAGCCTCTGTGTGGCTGGAGCGAAGGAGGTTGGCACGCCATCCTGAAGCCCTGCTCCGCTTCAGCGTCACTCCCACAGCCTAGAGAAAACACACACACACACGGGAACATACAGTAAAGAGAGTGGACAACAGTACAACGGAGAGAGAAAAAAAAACACACAAAAAAACAACTTTAAAATGATGTCAAAACATCAGAAGAAAAAGGCTTTAACCTTTGGTCAAGACTGGTGTAGTCCTGACACAGCCCAGCTTTTATAGTACACTGCACAGACATGTCTCACTTTCGCCCACAACCCACACCTTGTCACCAATGTGTGGAACCTGACAGTCTTTTACCGAGAGCATGCCATCACTAAACAGGAGAATGGGACTCAATGTTGCATATAACAAGGCCAGTTAGTTAAAGAGACATACCTCAATCGGTGTCTGGAATTACCCTTGTTGTTGCACCCAGCATTACAGACAATATCATTTCTATGTCATGAGAGAACAATAATATAAGCAATTGTATACAACAAAAGAGATTATCTTCTCTTGGTTTGAATCTCAGACAGTACACGTCCCTCCCACACGCGAGGGCGGAGTGGCTGGCATTCCTCTCTACCCCTCCTCCTACAGCTCTCATATGCTCGCACTCTTCTCTCCCACATACAGCCACCCACACCTTTGTGGACGGTGTTTCAAACATACGGCAGTGGGGCAGACATTTGGGGTTCTGGGGGAGCCGTGACTCTACAGTATGCATCAATGATACATCAGAATTTAAAGAGGCAAGTTACCTTCATGAACAGGGTGTGACAACTTTAAGTCCAGATAATCAGTGCTCTCCAAAGAGTCCTCTCTCCTATAGTTCATTTCACTCAGGTCCTCTCTGTCTGGGTACCAAGCTTCACTGTAGCCACTGTCTCTTGCACACACCCCGCCCTCTTCTAGGGCCTGGGGTTAAGAACAGACAGGGTGAATATATCTCTCTCTCTCACACACACACACACACACACACACACACACACAGAGAGCAACCTACCTTAGACAGGGCTAACCCCAACAGCCCCTCAAACGCCTTGAAATTAAGATTAGGCCCAGTGTAAAATGGGTCCAGCTGAGCCTTTCGACCCAACCAGTAAATTGTGATCAGGACCTGGGAAAATGATAACATATTAGGGTGCTATTATTGTACATATTTTACAAGTGCAATAAACCCACAGGAAATATCCACAACAAATTGTATCCAATGGTTACAATATTCCACGTCTTAATAATTTTTTCTAGTCCAATTCATGGATGATAATAAAAAGTGCAAATAAATGTCGATCTATGCATCTATTGAAATAAAACAGATTGGGGAATTGGGTAATTCTCACTTAGCATTGCCCAGCAGTAAAATAATGGCCTGCGATTCTGTCACGTTCGGCGCGCTCACGGGCCTATGCGCGCATAGTGCCTCCTTCCCTCACAACGCACCTGTGGAGGATTAGCCCCACAGGTGTAGGACATTAGTGATTAGGTTCTTTTGG
>JAODLI010003262.1:0-10002 GCA_027575585.1 Percopsis omiscomaycus | reverse complement strand
CCCCCCCCCCCCCCCCCAAAAGAGCCAATCATCTGATTTAACACGGCCGGGAAAACTATTAAGACAACTGTATGGTTGCACTGACCTTATTTTGGGGCAAAGTTACCAAACTTTTTAAGCGTTTTTTTATCCGATTTGATTGGTGATTCTATGCATGCAGTTTTAATGTCCCGGTGACCATTGAAAGTGCAGTTATGGCTCTCCCTCCATTCTTTTAGATAGGGGCCTGGTCTTGTTAGCCTTAAATAACTGCCTGCGGGCATTACCAAGATGGCTGCCGAGTGTCCAGTCTCTTCTATAATGTCTCTGATACCATGTGCTCTGTGTGTTCCAGGCTGCTGCAGTTGGACCGCCACTGTCAGACCAGCGCCCAGCAGGTGTGTGAGCTGCTGACAAAACAGAACCAACTGATGCAGGAGAGACACACACTGACTGAGGAGATGCAGTGCCTGCGTGTAGAGGCACACACGCACACCTAAGAAGAGCCTGTCAACATAGTGCTCTTTGTCTTCATCTCTGTACCTCCGTTTATGGAATTGAACTGTGAACTGTGTTTAAGCACTGGCTGTTGGATTGGCTTTATTTTATTTATTTAAAAAAAAAATCTATTTTATATTTAAATTTCTTCTTTCTCTATTTAGAATATACAATTTTACAATTTTGTATTTTTTTATAGGATTTATTTTTTAGGTATGTGATATGTCCTCGTTAAGATTGATAATGTAATTCATTTTTGGCTATATTTTGCTGTAGTTTAAATAAAATAACACGCCTACTGGAATTTCGCTGGTAAAATGGGTATATTCATTTATATTCTTAGCATTTTAGTTTTCTAGCACAGGGATCAAGCCACATTGTAAATAAAAACAACACACCCTGTTATAGCAGATCGATAGAGCTTTATTGAAGCTGTCTGTAAGAAGGATAATGTGCATCCCTATTATACATTTTATATGTAAAAATACTAAGGATGTACAGTTTTTAAAAAAAAACAGCCTCTTGTTGATGGTAATCTGTTGTTTTCATATCCTTGTGGGTCCCCACTGGCCAGGAAAACAAATCTAGTTGCTTTAAATAACACTGTATCTTGATAGCATGTGTAAGAGAAAAGACTGTTTCT
This sequence comes from Percopsis omiscomaycus, assembly GCA_027575585.1. Classification (NCBI taxonomy): domain Eukaryota; kingdom Metazoa; phylum Chordata; class Actinopteri; order Percopsiformes; family Percopsidae; genus Percopsis; species Percopsis omiscomaycus. The sequence goes on along the minus strand of JAODLI010003262.1, from coordinate 8,882 downwards.
TTAAGCCATTTGGGCCCATCGTTCGCGAACCTGTCTGGAACCACTAGGGTCTCCCAACAGCATGTTATTGTGATGTCCTCTTTGTACAACTGACTTGGAGTAGAACATCACAAGTTGATTTCAGTCTGATGATGCAGTTGGGAATAATGGCCCACGCAGCTAACAGCTAGCTAGCTACAGTAGCTGTTAAGAAATGTCACGCAAAATTGTAAAGCTACATGGAGAGGAAATTAAGTCATTTACACATCCTAGTAGTTATTTTGGCTTTTTTTTTTTTTTTGCGGTTTATAAATAAATGCATTTCATGCTCTTTCATATTAGTCATGATACTATACTAGTAGTACCATAGAAAGGAAGAATTTTGTCAGACATATTGATACTATTCAGAAGTCCTTTCAAACACTTCAGGTGTGTAGGCTACTTAGATCTGCATTAAACTAATGTTAAAAATCACATTTTGTGAATTTTTAAGTCCTACTGTCTTTTGAAAGGATTACGCATATTAAAATACTATCGGAGTCACAATATGTACGTCTGTTACAGACATACGGTATATAAACAGTAGCAGCTTAAGAGTGAAACCCCATCAAACCTACAGTTTCAAATCTCACATACTGTAGCTTCACACCAGTGGGCAGTAGTTTGGAATAAAGCTGTAATGAGGAGGCTAAAACCATATTTCTAAATCTTTTTTTAAGTACAACTGACAAATGGTTACATTTGAGACCTTTGTTAGGGCCTGACACTAAAGTCCACAGTCTACAACCTTGCAGTTGGACATGGGAGTAACCCACATTTTGGTAGCGAGAATCACTGGTGGCAAATCGCATCCACAAATTAGTCTCCTTAGCGGTTCCTTAATACTGATGAAGAGGTCCACTATTTCTTCCCATTGTCTTTGTTTCGATACGTTCACTTAAGGTTTATAAGGAGAAAGGAACCAGACAAACTCGAGGGCACACTTAAGCTGGCCGGAGCAAGGAGTCACTGGCATCAGTAGAGTCTACGGAACTAAAAGGACTTCTCTAGGGATTAATGCCAAATTATTTGTACATAAATATTGACCCCAGTTTGAGAAAACAGCCCCTTGCTGTGAATGACTGCTATCTAGCTGTCAGACACCATTGATGGCAGTGATTTCTCGACCTCAACCCCAACTAGGACATCTCTGGCATATGGAACACCATCCCCAAGATATCGCCCACACCACCCAAATTCGTACAGAACATTAATGTCTAGTCCGTTGCATTGCGGGAACATATGCCTTTAACATTTTTCGTTTTCCTAGGAAAAAAAACCCTATAAATGATCCTCCTCAGACAATGGGGTGTGAATGTGTCGTGTTCATGCCTACAAAGCGGTATTTTATGAACACTGGTTTTTAATGGCGTATTGGCGTTGGTTGCGCTTACAGCTAGTACGTCTCCTTTGCTTACAGACCTGGGTCAGATCACAGCTGAAATCCTTCCAAATACTTGGAGCCTTTTGCTTGAGCCTGTTAGGGATACCAGCTGGGTAGGATTTGTACTAATTTTGAAATATTCATCTGCCTCAGCTGTGCCAGACAGGCTTAATCGATCACAGAGAAGTATTTTTCATAAGAGTTCATTGTGTGACTTTGACTCAGGACTGTTAGGACCGAGAAGAACTAATGCATGCAGGCCAGTGCCTTAAAAAAAAAAAAAGCAATTAATGTCCGTGCAATACTAAAACAAAAAAAGGCTTTAAGATCTCAACTGCAGTATGGAATAATTATGTCTAAACCTCCTAAACAATGAACAAAAACATGACAATTAAATAAATAAAAAGGGAAATAAATAAGTTATCCTCCAATGATACAAATAAAACATTCAAATAAATACATTGGAATTCAATATTCCATTACGAATAGGAGCAAACAACCTACCCTCTTTTCCATCCACTTCCATCCACTGTTGAGATCATTTTGACAAATATTCCTTTCTCAATGAATATTGCTTCAACCAAGAGTTTCAGGCAGTAAAAAAATCCTATCTGACTATGGTTTGACTGGAAGACATGATGACGGTCACAAACAAACAGTGTCCAGACCAGAGCAAGGACAGCACACATTAAAGGCATAGAGTAGAATTGTGTGCAGCGTAGGACACACAAAGGTTGGGTTGACCGGAGCCAGGCCCCAGTAAACACACATACACACACACACACACACAAACACACACTGCACGGGAGTGTGAATGTGCTTCATCCAATCGCGTGCCTCACATTCAGACAGAATGATGCCGTGACTTCTGCTGAATGTAGTTCCTCTCAACCAAGACAAGTTCTATCTAATATTTGACACTGAATCTTTGCTGTCTTTTAAAAAGATATAATTCAACTCAACACTGAGCGATCCCAATCTGCATCCCTCTAAAACAACAACTTGATACAATATGCGTTCAGAGGGGTTTGAACGCCGTTATCACAACATTTCTGACACGCCCGCTCGTACACACAATTTCCCCTTTGTCAACTCTCTTGTGGTCCCTCGTCCGACTTTCTCTAAATTCCAAGGTCCCGTACTGCAGACAAAATGGCACCTTAAGCCATTTGTCGTTTTCCACCCTTGACAAGTAATCTTTAGCGAAGACCTTGTTTTCTTTCTTCAACTTTCACCTCATCATTCCATCCTACATCAGCACCTTCTAAACCTCAGATACTCTGGATAAGAACACAAATGGGGGACATTTACAGTATGTTAATAAAAGTGTATTTTGTATGCTAGCACGCCAAACCTCTAACCTAAATCCCAGCCCTATGTATTAGTTTGTACTGTAGAGCAATGCTAAAAGGATCTATACTGGTGGTCGGAACACAATACCTATCCTGGACTTGCCTTCAACTGTGTGCTGCCTCCTCATGACTGTCACATTTTGGTCATAGAACAACATAAAACAAACTAACTAACTAGGAAGGCTACTCGCTTTCCCTCCTACATTCTTCGGCCATTTTGTTTTTCTAGTGTTAAAACTGGTCAGCAAAAACAATATTTTTTTATAGAATAATGTAACAATACAAAAAGGTAAATATAAAACCAATAAGTAGAACAATAAATAGAACATACTGTATATATTTTAACCATTGCTGTGTTTGGTGTAAACCCCTATGTGTTGATGCATACCTTCACAGAGAAGATAATCTTTCACCGACAACTCACAGGAAAATGTTCAGCGAACCACTGAACTGTACCGCCCTATGCATTTCTAGGTTATCACATAATAATATGCCATATCATTCTTGGAGCTTCTGTCTGTGCCCAGCCTTCGATACCCAACCCATCTTGGATTCCAAGTCATGATAATGATAAGTCAATGTAAAGCTTTCCATCATGGACTTTAAAGTACCAGTCTTTCCTTTTCGGGGACGAGAATTGAAAAAAGATTGAGAGGAAAAACACAATGTGTAGACAACATTCAAACCTGCATCCTCTCATTTTCACCTCTGTTCGGACCAGTGAGTGGCCACCGAGCACTGCATTGTGGGTAATCTTGCAAAGATGAACGAGGAGCTTTCAGCCTACAGAGCTGCTGTGTTTTGAGATGCCCTTTTAACCCTACACGTCCATAGCCCACCTCACACAAACACACATCCATACACACACACACACGTGTCAGTATTATCAGTTTCATACATAGTAGCCTACATGAAGATAGTACATACAAGTATATGTTAAAAGAGGTGGTTTATGTTGTGCTGGCGCCCGTATTATGACCTGCAGAATAAAGCTAGGAAATTAGCACCTGGTATTAGTAATAGCAGTAATTATAGCAGTAACCTGTAGTAGTGGTAGTGGTAGTGGTGTAGATTAATAGCAGCAACAATAATGAATTGCACGCAGCAAACCTGAGTCTCATTCTGCTGGAGCCTAAGATGTGAGGTGGGTGGGATTTTCGCTTGACTGGCTCTATTATGCCAGGCAGCTTCTGATCCCAGAATTGTTTCTATGAGGGCTTGAACTATTACAGCCCTGAGTGTGTCTGTGCGGTTATGGCAGTTTGGATAGAACATGACTTCTCCCTATGTAAGCATACTGACCTATGAAAGTATTTGTACAGGGGGCCGTTACTTTTTTCAAAGCACAGCAGGCCGCTGTTGAAGCTCCTGTCATTAAAGAGAGATTCAGCAATAACTGATCTCAGATCAGATTACCTAGGTCAGCAGTGCGGCTTGGGGGCTACATTTGGCCGGGTGTTTGTAAGTGTGGAAAAAATGAGTTTTTTTCCAAATTGGAATTACAACATTTTAAAAAGAAAGAGAGACAGAAGTGTGGAGAGGAGAAAATTAGAGGAAAAACAGAGGAACTGAAAAAGGATTAAGGCTCTTCCAGCCAGACTGGGCAGCTTCCAAGCAGATCTCTTCGTCCCACAATGATGACCTCACAAGTCCAGCAGAGCTGTGATGATGTTACTGTGGCGGCCAGTTCATTCACGACCACTGGCGGAGTAGGAGAACTGTGGGAAGTGTGGTCTTCTCTCATTGTCCAGACAGTCCATGCCATCTTCATCAACTATCAAGATGTGAGATGAGGGTTAACCACTACACACGTCTTCATTCAAGATGCTTTTGATTTGAAAGCTGCATCACTTTTTATCACTGGACAGTTGTAGCCTATACAGGAAGTGATGTAGTTACTATTGGATTGGGTTGATGGATTGATTTTCTTTTCTTTCTTTTTTTAGATTGTAATTGCCACAATACAATATCCCCTCTGTGGTATGTCCCAGGGCTTTATACAGAACATGACCCAATTAAGGAGTGCATCTTTGATGTCTCTGATGTGTCAACCACTCCTGCAGCTAGCCAAATCATATGAAACAAGTGGAACCTCACATGAACACAGAGAAACACACTATCAGCTCCCCTCATGCATAATTCAGTGCCAAGTATTTTGAGCACCTCCTCTTGCTTTCAAAGGCACCGCTAAGAGGTGAAAAGGACCTGCGGCATATTACAGAGGCACTTGAATAAACAAACAGCAGTTAGAAACCTTTTTTCCCCCCTCAAGTTCATGTCAAGTGGCGATGTCTGCCCAAATATAATAACACGCAACACGCATGTCTAACATGTCTAACACACATTATTCAAACATAGTTTACAGATTGCCTCATTGAAACGTATGGCATTATGACATTAACATACTCACACACTCAAACACAGCCACGCTTAATCCCAAACATACATAAAACTTCCCTTTTGCCTTCATAGAGAGCTAGAGAAGTAGAGAGCCTCACATTTCTCCGGTGGGGTTATCGTGATGGTCTGGGCCGTAAACTCCTCATCAAAGTATCTGGTGTCTGTCTCAGACGCCACCTGCGGCTTGAATGGAGGAAGCAGCTAGGACAGAGAGGAGAGGAGATAGAAAGATTAAGAAAGACTGATAATAGCTGAAATGTCAACCAGCTGCAGCACTTTATTTAAAGTACATCTCTATCTTATTTCTTTTTTATTTACACTGTGCCACAGTGAAGTCCACTACCTCTCTATCCATATTTCACTCTTTCTGTCTCTTGTCTTTCCACTCTGTTCTCCCTTTTTTCATCCCTTCTCTCCCTTTCCCTCCACACATCTCTCCTAGGAGGCAATCTCCTGCCCTGCTCAAGTCTGCTCATATCTTTCTTTCTTTCCCACTATTGGTTTCACCATTCATCACAATCTAACACAAAATCTTTACTCACTCAACGTCTCAACACAAGTGAAGACAATTTAATATGATCAAAAATTAAACTTTTGAATTTTGTACCTTATTAACTTATTTTACAGCCATTTTATAGTCTTAAGGAATCACATACAGTAGATTGATCAAAGAGATAATCTATAGATTTCTTACAAAAATAATCAGTAGTTGTAGCCGTACAAAGGATGTTGTGTTTGCACTTTCATTTCCCTAATTAATGTAGGAAAAAAATATTTAAAGATTTGATTAGTTGAAAATGAGTATATATTATATATTATATATACAGTATATATTATATAATACAGTATATACCGTATATATATATTTCTTATTTTTTTTGGAAAACATAACCATATTGTTATGAATGTGTTGGGTGTTATAATTTGTATGATTATACTGCATTATAAACAGGATGTGGGGTAAAGCTCAGTGATAGAAAAAAACAGTTGGAGTTAGAAAGAGAGCAGAGGAAAAGAGGAATAACAACACCTGTGTGACATATTCTATGTGTTGTTACACAGCACCTGGCTTACACCTGGAGGTGTCACTTATGCACACACACACACACACACACAAGGTCACACTTTCCCATAATACATTGCACTTTCCTCTTATTATCGGAGTGTGGTTTTTCTGCATGTGCATGTGTGTATGCTCCACTACGTGCATGTTAGCATATCACATGAGTGGCATTGTGTGAACGAAATTCTCCTCAATGCAAATACAATGGTATTTGTGTATACAAAAACAGTCAATGTGGTCTAAAGATTTAAGCTTTTTAAAAATATAATCACTGTTCCGTACATACATCGAGCATATATTAACCAGCTGAGTGATATAATGGTCCATACCTTTTTATCATAAACATCCTGCCAGTCCATGCCAGAGAAGAAGCTGTGCCTCATAATCTCTTTAGCATCGTCTGGTCCCCCGCCCAGTCTACAGGAGAGGAGAGGAGAGTCTTCAGTTTACAGAGATTACCCTTCCTTTGTCTTTCTTTGTCCCAATTGCTGAACGTGCAGCATACATGGATATTTATTCATTTAGATTTTGAAATAATATCACGACTACCCCTCAAAAAACACCTCACTGCCTCTCTCACCCACACATTATAATCCACAGAACAGTGGGACCTTATGTCGGCCCCCAGCACAGACCTCTTGTTGGGGTCTTTGATGAGCAGGCCAGACAGCAGGGACTTGGCGTCGGAGGAGAGCGTGCGGGGGAACTTGATGTCCTCCATGAGGATGAGCTCAAACAGCTTCTCGTGGTCCTGGTTGTAGAAGGGCAGCCGGCCGCACATCATCTCGTACGTGACCACGCCCAGACCCCACCAGTCCACCGCCCGGCCATAGTCGTTGTCCTCCAGGACCTGGGGGAAGGTGGCACACACGCGTGTGCACGTGAGGCATACGCAAGGCACAAACGACTTTTTTTTCTGGTCAGTATAATAACAACATAATCTAAATATATATCATATTATTTTAATATGTATCACATATGTATCGCACAAACATAAACATTAGAAAAAATGCAAACGCATTCACCTCCACCCACACAGGTCTTTGGAGTTAATGTGTCTGACTAGACCTCTTCTCTGAACTGTGTGGGCATGTACAGACCTCGTTTGATTGACACCTCCCTGACTCTCCTACTGTATGTCAGTTTTGATTGCGATTGTTAGCATCTTATCAGCTGACTCTGTGTGGGTGGACAGGGGCTTCAAACACTACAGACGTTCACAAACAAGCTGCTTGTCCAACAGCCGTGCTACGCTGGAAGTCTCCCACATTTCATGAACAATAGAGTCCAGCAGACATACTTTGAGGAGAGGAGAGGAGAGGAGAGGAGAGGAGAGGAGAGGAGAGGAGAGGAGAGGAGAGGAGAGGAGAGGAGAGGAGAGATAAACTGAAACGGTGTGAAGAGTGTAGGCGCAGTCAATCTGTTCTCGGCTACAGGGATAAAAAAAGAACAGGAACAGAAAAAAACAGGCAAACTTGTCAGAGATGAACAGAAAAGGGGACTAATTACAGCAGAGAGACACAGATAAGGAGGGAGAGGGTGATTGTGGGTAATGCATCGTTTTCTGCCCCACATACTGCCACACACACACAGAGACACACGTGCAATGCCGTACAGTGGCAGGGCTTCAGAGGCTCCAGCTACTGTCACACACACACACACACACACACACACACACACACACACACACACACACACACACACAGGGGCTGTGTTCTCCAACAGATGCCCCTCAGGGGGGGCTCCCTACTATCTCTCCCTGGCAAGGTGAGCCTTTCATGGCAGGACCAGAGAGGAAAGACCCTGGACTGGACGAGCTGGAACAGGCCACAGCCCAGGTCAAGGCTGGTGGCACCCCCCAGTTGGCAAGCAGGCACTGTGTGTGTGTGTGTGTGTGTGTGTGTGTGTGTGTGTGTGTGTGTGTGTGTGTGTGTGTGTGTGTGTGTGTGTGACACCTTTATCAAAGCCGCAAGTCCTGGCCACGTTCCCTCCCAAAACTTGCTTCCTGCTTTCCTCTTTTCCATCTCTCTATCCCTGCACCTGCATGCCCTCTTCTCTCCATACTCTAATCTCTACACTTGAATTGCTATTAGCCTAACCTTTGACCTCTTGGATTGGCTGACACGTCTGCAGATTCGTAGCAGAACGTGTGTATAAGCCATTGTACAAGTAGGTGCTTCAGTTACCCTGTGCACCCTACCCTGTGCATATAGAAACTGTGGGGGTTTAAATACTCAATGAACTCACGTAACGATACTAGATCTTACACACTACCTACTTACATAAAGTAAGTCACATGACTTAAGCTTACGCATTGGCGTGAATTAAATTATGCTTTAAACCATTGGAGCAACATAAATCGCACATGAGCCCTTCAGTGGCCTGAAGGGGTAGTTTCATTTCATTAGCATACAGTAGGGTTCCACTGCTGTAAAGGGGGGTGAACTACTGTATATTGTTTAGAATGCGGATGTTCTTAAACCATCTGGGTGAGAGAGTTGATAGAATGGCTGACAGTTGGCCAGTTGAGCTCAGAAAATCAACATTAAAACTTCAAGCAACAGAGACAGATGCCTCAGTGTGAATACAAAAAGTTTGTGTGTGTGTGTGTGTGTGTGTGTGTGTGTGTGTGTGTGTGTGTGTGTGTGTGTGTGTGTGTGTGTGT
>JAODLI010003261.1:0-30165 GCA_027575585.1 Percopsis omiscomaycus | reverse complement strand
CCCTTCGGTGGGTTCGGTGAATGCGCATATGAAACTGGTGGGGTTCAGTACATCCAACAAGGTTAAGAACCACTGCCATAAAGCCTCCAATCAGCACAGCAGGGTGGAGTTGTTACAATTCATCTGATGCACATTCACGAGTGGATCTTACTTAGTATACCTTTAGGAAGACGATCTAGTTTAACACATTCTTAAGGTTGAGGTAATTATGATCAGAGTGACAGTGTAATGTAGGGAAATGGGAAAAGGCTTCCCTCACTGTATGATTAATGAGAGCTGCTGTCTGCTCATTTTGTGCCATACATTTTCTGACACTCAATTTTTCATTTAATATATTAAGTCTACTAATCAATGGTCGGATCAGCTCCCACTAATCATCACTTGGCATTGTCTGGCATGTACCATAGCAGCCGGTCTGATAGGCGCTGGCGGTCAACACCACACGGGTGCCTTGGCACTTATTACTCTTTATATCCTGCCTAATTGTTACACCGCCTCCTCAGCATGTTTAGTTCAAATACATACAGTACATATTCTTAATGCATGCTAATATTGTGTCTTTGCACATCAGTTGTTATTAGCAGAATCTACTTTGTCAGAAAATTTCTTCAAATGAAACCGTGGTGCCAATGTGCACCCCCATCGCAAACAAAGAAGCACACAAGGTGACTGTCCAGCTAGATAGTTACTAATATTAATATATTATTCAGTAATGGTTCTGATAGTCATAAGTATGGAACAAGAGCAATATTCTCTATAGCACATTCCTGAAAAAAATTTCAGTTTAGATGATGTTCAGGTAGTTGTAGGTCATTTGTGACATAGAATTGTAGATCTAGATTATGCTACTCATTATTCATCCCTTGAATACATTACATTGCCGAAGCAGCAGAGAATCAGCATTTGGAATCAAATGATAATTCTGCCCATTTTAGCAATTACCTTCTGTAACATTAAAAGCATACTTGAAAATTAACAAAATTCTGTATGTTTTATAACGTGGGGACTGTTGCTCTGTCATTCGCATAGCTACATTTTAGAGTTTAAAATTAGTTTAAGGAGGAGGAGGAACCTATTGTTTAAAGTGCACCTGTGGTTTAGTTGCAACACTAGGGTTAGGGTTCGAGTTTCTGTGTTTTGTAGAAATCACCTTATTACCACTAGAGGCCACTGTATCTGAGATTTAAATTAAACTTCATGAAAACGTCAACTCATGGTTTAGGTGTGGTTTAGGTGGAATGTTTTTCATTAGTTTGTGTGCTCCATCTTTTCAACTGACCCCAGCTGGAGCACAGAGCACACATCTTATGTTCATTCCATTAAAAACCCTGCTTCACATGTACGTGGTTACGTAAGGATCTGAGGCCATGGTTCGGATAATTGTGACTTACAGGTCGGAAATACAGCCAGGTGCCAATATAGCCTTGAACATGATCAATAACACTTTCATATCACTTCTGAATTTAGTCACTGAAGCGAGGCTAAGATAGGGTTGGGATAAGGGATCACGGTAGGAGATTCTAGTTATGTTTTACAGCTGTGCTTTGCACCAGCTCTTCCACCTCTGGTAGTCTAAGTAAAATGTATTGAAAGCATGAATTAGATTCTCAAGGTCAACAAAGGGCAGAAACGATATTGTAGCAGAGATTTTATTCAGCTAGAGAAAATGTATTTCATTATATTTAAAAAGCCCCCAAAAGTGCCTGTATTTCACATTAGATTCCTTCATAAATCCCCCAAGTGATTTACTCCTTAGAAAGTTTGTGCAAGGATATGTTTGTATCTTTGGCCTACTTTGGCTTTCACACAAGTTGAGATGTGTCTAAAAGGCATAATGCTAACAGTCCAGTCACTGGGCTCTAAATAAATCATATCAAGAGTTTTCTGACTTGGTATCATGGACGCATCTTGAAGTAATGCAGCATACAAAACTGATTAGGGATTAATTTTGCATTATCGTTTTATGAGGTTGGCTCACTACTGTTGAGAGTAGGCCAACTTAAAATAAACCGATATTTCCATATAACACTGCAATGCTGATTCTAACTTTCCTATTACCTTTATCCTTTGAGATATTTTGTGCATCAAAACACCCCAAATATCTCCTGACACACCTCTAACAATGAGAGGGCAACACTCCAGGGGAGTGCCAAGGTTGTTTATACAGAGCAATTAATACAAACCTGACTAAGCAAAATATATCCGCTGCCACTTCAGTGGACTCTGATCTGAAAATATAAAAACACCTAAAGCTGCATTGGGGAACTTTATTTATGGTAAAATATTAACTTTGAATTTAACTTAAAATATTTGAACATCTTTTTTTAACAAACCTATCGGATTTGCCAATGCAAGTGTCACTATATAGACCATGTCAACAGACCCTACACATGAGCATCTACTGTATGTCAGGCGCTATGGATTAACTTCGGTGGAGCCTCAGCAACAGTTATGAACTAGCTAGGTAGTTAGCAAATAGAGAGCCAAAGTCTGTGTAAATCTGACTTTATCTTTTGTTCTAAAAGTTAATCATATTTTAGTATATTAATATATCATATTTTATCTCTAATTGTACATTTTGATGTCTTTGATGTCTTTGATGTATTGTATTCCTTTCTTAGTATACGTATTGCTACTGAGAAGCTTACTGTAAAGTATATTACCTACACTTCTGCACAATTGTGGCATATAGACCCTTTTCACAGTGACCGCGTAATATTACAGATGAGGGGTAATTTATCTTCCTGTCTAGCCTGTAAACAGAGAAAATCTTTATTCACACAACTTTTACCATTTAGTTTATTTGACTGATTAGATTAACTCAAGTTAATTGATATATGAAGTTCTAATGCAAATATGTCATATACTAAAAAATACTGAGCAGTGTGTGCTCCCACCCACATCTGAGAACAAGTCTAATCATCCACATTAACTCTACACACCTGAGCGGAAAGGGACTTCAACAATTCATTTAGACAGGACAGGAAGAAAGTGGAACGCTCTTTCCGGGTCACTGTGAAAAAGGGTAATTGGAAACCGTAAAGTCTTGCAATTCATCTCGGTGCTGTGTAGTAGTCAGTTTTACGACTACGAATATTAAAATTAGGTCATTTAGCAGACACCTTTATTCAAAGCAACTTACAATGAGTACAATTCCAAGTATTAAAGAGCAGATGGGGTTAGGAATCTTACTCAAGGAGGCTTACAGTTAGGCCAACACTGGGGCTCAAACCCAACCTTCTGGCTGGGACATCCAGATTACTAGACTATCCTGCCCCCCAATATGCTTATTGTCGATCCCCTATAAAAGCTATGAATGGGGAATTTATGCTAGGCACCATGGAATGTTAACATGTTAAGGCATTTGTCCTAATTGACAAAGCTTATGTTCTCTGTATAGCAAATATATAGTTAAAGTCCTGCCTCCAATGCTGCCTCCAAAATGATCTTATCAAAAAGATAAGATATTTTATTGGATTATTGTGCTCATATTCTGGGCTATATAGGTATCCACCACTGTATTTGGTAATACAATTTGAACCGCTTGTTATCTTTAATAAAAGGTACAACCATTCAAGCATTCAACAACTACACTTCTAGACAGCAATATTTGTTTACCCTCTGCAAATATCATTATATTGATACGATAATTACTTGAGTTTATAAAAGCCCTGTGTCCGGTGAATGACATTTAAGTTTCAGAAATTGCGTTAGAAACTGCTAACGCAGCTATCTTTACTTGTGGAATGCAACAAGCTTATTCCGGTTTCACTTTGGCTCCCTATGACAAGCACATAACAAATATAACAAGCACATATTTATTGAGTTTGCCAAAGGCCAAGCAGGCAAGATGAAGCTGACATTCACGGTGGAAATATATTTATCTGAGCCACAAAACAGAACTTCAGATCACTATCACTACCTTGTTGACATGGCGTCTGTTTACAATCAAAACAACCAGAAAGCAGCTTCTTAAAGAAATGTTAAATGTTAGTTCTGGGTTGGAGTTAAATTGGTTGTGTGTTTTGCACCTGCGCTACTAGCTATTACTTTTGCTGTTGTACGGAAGCTTCCTAGGATCAGTTACATAATATATATAATTCCTCGCAAATGGTATACACTGGATAGTACAGTGGCAAGAAAGAATACTGGAAGCGTGAAAGTGATGTAGTATAATTGTCTTGTGAACGAATGCTGTATCTCAACCTTATAGCCTCTAATGCAGTTTTATAACAATTTCATTCCTCATTACTCCTCGTCATTTTAGGACATATTTCTCATTTTCAATTTTGTCAATTCTGTCACCTAATTTACATTTGATATAGTTAGAAAGTGAGCCATGGGAATTTGTAAACCACAGAACTAAGTGATGTTCATTAGTCAATAGTGGACTGATGATTGGCTAATGATAAGCCCCATTCCTTGCTTATATTTAACATCCCTATTCCCATGTTTTTCCTACCAATCCTCTCACTCTTTGTGTCATGCAACATTTCCCTGCTTAATTATCCTTCTGCTTGGCAAAGAGCAGAAATTCTGGGCAGATTTCAGTCTGTTTATGGTTTTGTTACCCTACCTAAAATTTACAGGGCTGGGATCCTCATTTTCGTAGATGTAGAGATGGTTGGGGAATATTCGTAAGTTCCATTTTCACTCATCTTTTTGTTGTGTTTATATACTTTTATTCACTGCATCATTCCTCATAGCGTCTTGAACAGAAAGGTTTTAGTTTGACAATACATTTTAAGAGTTACAGAAAATCCCTATCTTTTCCCCCAAAGTTTCATCCTTGCACTTGTTTGGAATGGTGAGAGACTAAGGCACTAAGGTAGAACTTAGTTTCTCCCAGAATAACTAAGGAAATTATTACATTGGTACGTGCAGTAACTAAATGTAAAACTCCTTTCAGCATGTTTAATACCATGCTACTGCATGTCAACACATTGTTAAAGCTCTGCATTTCCCAAAGCACAATAAGCTAACTCGGATTCATAATACAATTAACGTTTACCAGTACTGACAATTGCATTAAATGCTGGTAATCAATTGTCACTTTTAAACAGTATGAAACAAGACAACTAGTTATTCCAAATCAAATTAAGCTTGGACAAAATATGCATAATATTATGTATTCTTAAACAGCATTATACAGTCATATTTGATTTTGAATGCTACATAATGGTGGGCAATCATGTACCATAGAGGGTGATGGGTATGGAGGTTTTTATTACAACCAAACAATACACAGGTGATTTCAATTATTGAGCTGCTCTCTGGTCTTTAGTTGAAGATGAGCTCATCAGTGAAATTAAATTATTGGGTGCGTTCAGTGGACTCCACGTTTGCTACATTCAGTGAACAGCTTATTTTACCTGAAAGGTATGCTGTTTTTGTAATAAAATGCATGAAATATAAAATCGAAATAGGTTGACCAATACTTTGAACCGGTTTAAAAATTAAATGCAGAGACAACAGATAATTTGCTAGGAACATTAATTTTAAATATTGGTAACTGGTTAATAACATTATTTTTTTGTTATTTTATTTATTACAACAAATTTAAATATCTTCTGCTTGCAGTAACTTTGGTGCAGAGTTTATTTCCTGTCTTCCTCTGAAAGTCATCACGCCCAGTTCTGTGATTGACAATGATCGCAAACAAATCTAATAACCGGGAAGCCACTGTGGATTTCGGCCCGAGGACAGATTGGACTACAGTGCTTCTAGTTAGTGATGAAATGTGATTTTTGTAATGTTTTGTGACATTAGCGATAGAGACTATAGAGTAAAATATCTATTAAATAATGGCGTGCCGTCACGGTAGGCAAAGTAGGCTAGGCACTGCATAGCTATCACAAAATAAGACATTGTAAAACATATATATTTATAAATCAACCATGTTTTAATCCTGTCTTCAGTCATATTTTCTGAAAAAATTATTTCGCACACACAATAAGCAGTGCTGGCTCCTGCTTTCTACCATGCATGTCTATAAATGAACTACCCTTTGTAGTAACCACTGTTCTACTCCTACGTATCTGGGAGCACTGAGCTAATGGCTATCGGAAAAAAATCATTGTAGATAAGGGGAGACCCACACCGGATTTATTTGATCTGCACCAGGGGAAAGGGCAGAAGTTTACAAGGACATTTCTGGTCAGTTCAAGAAAGGATTTGCTAAGTGGCTGCGTTATTTTATGTATTTCTACGTAGGGATGTCCCGATCAACTTTTAGTATACCGATCCATTCAATATTTATGGCTGCCGATTCGATCCGACTTATTAATAAATATATGTTGGTAAAATATTGAATGATCTGAACTTTTTTTTTGAATTAAAACTAGATACGCTACTTCTTGTTTAGAGTGCAAGTAGCAGTAAAGTGTCTAAACGTCAAGAGGGATATGTTTGATGGTTTATCATATGTTTTCATCTTGTTCTTTTGCTACGAGTTTCATTAAAGATTTTAAAGGAATTAAAGGAATGTTCAACGCGTCTGTGTAACGTTATTTAAGCTTCCGCTACAAACTCGTAGGTGATCGCAAACCTTGTTATAAAGTTGTGATATAGCCGTGTCTGAAATGTAGTATCGAGACATAGGAGGACGTACAGTGACTCCATAAGCCGACTAAAGCCTACTGGTATGTTCTCTAACACCAAAATTTAGATAAATTACATTATTTTCTCTGATATTTTCCTCGCCTTATCGCTGTCTCGACTAAGTTTATCTAATCTTTTCAAGGCACTCACCAGTGAATGCTACATTGGTGCATTCTTCGTCTGAGTAAGCTTCGCTTCTATAGTTTTTTAGTTTCAAGCTATGCTACTCGGGTCTACTGTAGCGTGTGAAGGAATGTTACAATATGCGCAACTTACATAAATTGGACAAACACAGAAATAGATCGTGATTTTTATTGGGCCATGGTTGCCGATCAATTCTAGTTTGAAACCCTGATGTTGACACAACAATTGTGGACACATTTTTCCTAGCAATTGAGAAAGGTTTTGTGCTCTACAGCTCAGTCAGACGTGGTTGTATCTACCATCATCTTGTGCATCTGTACAGCTGAAACCCAACAAACTACAGCAGCAAAGCACAAACGATCGCTTTGTTAGCCATGTGAGCGTTGTTCAACCGACAGGCCAAGTCCTCCCTGTTTTGTAACCTGCCGTTCAGTCCACTGCCGTTTACGTTTATTGAATGTAAAGTAAACGTAACACCTTCCTGAACGCAGCCATTGTGTGTGTGGCTGAACTCAAAACTAACATTGGGACAGTAATTTTGGCCCTCCATGGCTCATGGTTGACACCACTGTTGTATAACAACAAGGAAATGCTATGCTTTCCATCACTGCATTTTGTTTATTCAGCTTGGTAAGACAATCCTGATATTTTTTCAATCTCTAAGGTTTCTTCCTTTCTACATCAGTCTGGAAACTCTCCATTCAAAGTCATGTGTCATAGTGCCGATGGTTAGTTGTAAACGCAAAATGCTTATCAGTTGAATTCAGTTCAATAAATGCTTAATATTAAAATTTTCCATTAAAAAAAATGAAAAATTGAGAATTTTTTAAATGATTAAAAGATTTTGATAATAGATAATTGAAAAATAGAAAATTGGGCGTTTTTGTTTCAATTTGTGTCTTGGGCTGCCTGAGAGGGGGCAGGGTATAGTGCCCAACTCAACTTACGTCTGAATGGCTGGCAGAGGCTGCTTGTCCTGACCATCGTCATGCTGGCATGAATGATTACATCCGGTCATGGCCACACACAGTTTTCGTTGTTGTAGGTGAGTCTCGTCGGTTTTACCCCCTAAATGTGCATTTGGCAGAGGTGTCAATGCATGAGCAAGACTCATGCATATGTAAATATACAGCATATAGTTTGAGAGCCATTTATGATTTTCCCATATTTCCCAAATCTAAATATGCTAGCCTATGTAGCTAATGTTAGCCTTGTTATGCAGCGTGTCCATGCTTTATAAACACTTGCAGCTGTAGCCGCTGGACACATTTAAATAAAATACATTCAGATTGCAGAAGTTAGAATATCACTGTAAAGTTGATTAGCTGAGAAGCCCCCTCCCCGGCCCAGGTGAATGTATATTGTGTCAGGAGGAATTTGTGCTATACATGTGTAAATGTTTCTGAGAAGATGCTCCAGTAGCTTAGTGATGTATGATCTGAGCTGTTGAATTACAATCCCTCCTTTCCCTCACGTCTCCTGTAGTGATGCTGTGGTCATCCTGATCTCTGGCTGTGCAGCTGCTCTCTGCATATCCTCTTATCTCACCTCGGGACATTCCTTCAGCACTCCTCTGCAACAAACACACTTTACTGTATAAGTTTGTCCATCATTTAGCCAATGTAGTAGTAACCTATGTATTGTAGTTGCACATAGCTGCAAAGGTGACCCATCCTTTATCCTTTAATGCTTTTTTTAATGAGCCAGTTACTGAAAACAGTTCAGTTCAGTTTTTGCCCAATAAAAATATAAAAAAATGGAATGATGCCTCCTCTCATGCCTTTTCTTTCATCCTGTTCTGAGCCTAGTTCAAACACAGCTTTTTTATTCATACTTTAACAAGGTAAATAAGTTAAGTAAACAAGTTAAATAAGGTAAGTACTTGATATGACATTTTATACAAACGTGTATGACTGAGATTCTCACTTTATGTTAATGTTAGGTCTTAAGAGTGTGGTTTCAGACCAAAGCCTCATTTCCTAAAAGCAGTGAAAAGCAGTAGTATTAAGATCCTTTACTTAAGTAAAAGTACCAATACAGAAATGTAAGAATACTGCATTACAAGTAAAAAACCTGCATGAAAAATACTACTTAAGTAAAAGTATTAGCTGCCACTCATACTGATATATTATTAGATGACATCTTAATTGATCTTTAAGCATCAGTGTGTAAGCTGCATGTTACAGTTGTATCTGCTGGAGGTGGAGCTATTTTGAGCTACTTAATATAGTTCTATGGGCTGTGCTGAAAGGGCATTCTGCTTTCCCTGTCTGCTTTTGTATCGAACCAGAGCATATGGGTGCCTCGCACCCGTTAACACCGTTAACTGACAGCAGCACACTAATTTAATAACTGTACCGGTACCCGACCGACCTGTTTAACATTAAAAACGCGACCGGACCCACAACCATAATTTTGAGAGGCATGTATCTGGATATTTCACCCGCACTAAAAATTCATGATCGCGCCGCACCCATAAATGACAATGTTGATATTTCTCCACCTGCTAGCCCACCTGCAGGTACCTGACCTCATGCTGGACAGGATTTCAGGACAGCTGTCATCAGACAGTTTATATCCTACCGTCCGTCATATCAAACAGCCCTTCATGGAACGTTGATAACCGGGATTTAATTTCGTTCTAACCGGTTAGGGAACGATCATTTTAAGGTGGAACGCAAAACTGGAGCGTTAGGTCGGCCGTGACACACCATGGCGGGCCGTAGGGAGCCGCCCTGGTGGCCTGTTAAAATGCAGATTCTGCTTCCGATTGAAAATAAATTCTGGTCCTTACATTTCCCTCGCAGTTCTGCAATGTAAAGTTGGTACTGCTAACTCTTTTAGTTACAATTTCACCGGGAGTCCAGCGATAAAAGTTGATCAAAAAGTGGTTTGCACACCAAAAGCTTTTTGCCAACTTTAGCTGCGACGTTGTCGTCAAATAGAGTGTGAAGATGCTGCTGCTCTGTGCAGCCAACAACAGAGCAGGCTTATCTCGTTCCATGGTTAAAGCTAGCGGATCCAATTATTGCAATAAAAACAATGGTTCCAATGAAGGCCTATTTATGTCAATAGGCCCTCAAAATCAGAGCAGCTTGCTGAAGCACGCCTACAAACATGCCCAAAAGAAACTGACTTTTGTGGGTTGGTAGACCCTCCAGATGCCCAAATGTAACACTGAAAACACTAAAAAAGGAAGTTTTTCAAAATAGGTCCCTTACAAAACTATTTAGAAGATGATTGGACGCTTTCACCTAATCATACAAGAAATATTCGATGATTTATAAACAGCCAGTCACAACAAGAGCAATGTGCGAAGGATTTTCAGAATACAGACATGTCACCAACTGAACTATTCATTTGTCTGATGGTTCTGTAACCGGCTAACAGTTTTGAGTGGAGAGTTCCCAGAATAATAAGGAAAGCCGAGTGAATTAGAGCTTGCAAAGTCAGTATGGTTTTACCATGCTACCTGCCTAGTGCCTATGGATCAAATGCACAATATTTTGTTAAATGCTTCATTGACAATATTCTGCTGCAATGAAATTCCATGTTTATGTTTAATTTCCCTTTTGCAGTATTTCCCTTTTTTCCTTGATTATCTTTTTTTCTGACAGAACTCTGGGAGGCATCCAGAAGAGACACTGAACCCGGCCAAATACGTGAGCTATCAGCGCATCTGCAACATGGAACCTTTTCCCGAGCCGCAGTCCACTCAAGCCTACCCTCCTGTTACTTTCTTACCTCAAAACCCCTACATTCAACAGCCATCCAACGAACCTATGTATGCCAACACCAGCTACCCTGCCGCTGGCCCTCGACCTCCATTCACATTCCCTAAGGAGCAGTCGGTATGACTACTGCTGCGTACTGCGGAGGTCAAAGCCCTGCGAGAAGCAACGTAATTGTGCCACAAATGCTTTTTTGAAAACACAAAGCTCTGCTTAGAGGAAGTGTATTCACCCCCGCCTCGCTTCAGTTGATTCCATGAGCTAAACACACGAGTGGGCATCCCCTGCCGTGATGAAAAGTGTCAGTATTTTGTGGTCCCCAAACCCTGTGTATTGTGCACGGCCTGTACCACAGAGCACCACGAGCTGCTAGAATAGACCCCAACCCCTCAACACTAGTATATACACTAGTATATATCCACCCGTCACGTGCTCACTGATCGTGCCAGATTTAATTTCTTCCCCTATCTTTGTCATTTAACCATGTACAGTTTGCCATTGTGTCGCTCAAACATTTATTTTCTTCTTTTCTTTATTTTTTTGACAATTCCTAAAGTGGTAGTGATATTTTACTATGTGCTTATTCAATTTTGTTGTATGTCTGTCAATCAATATGCTTGCTCTTTATGTGATATGGTGTTTAATGGTGAAAAAAAATAATTATAATTACAATACAAATTTTAAATCTAGCCTTTATGACATGAACAGCCCCTTTAATTACATGTTAAAAAGTCTCAACTAATCAGTCTTTCTAATAATAGCGAGACTAAAATTGGGTTTAATTGGACATTTTGGATTATTAAACGAATGTTATCCTCGCTAAGTAAAAATAAAAACAAAGGGCTCTTGATCAGTATTTATTTGATGAATTTTGTTCCTATTATTAATATTATGATTATTATTTTACTTTTATTTATTGTTTTCCTGGTAGTTTCCAAAGAAATAGAACATACCATTCCATTTTCATTTGTTTTCATACCAACGTTTACATTCAACGACCACATTGTTTGATGGGAACTATACAGTACATAGTTGATTTCCAACATGGAACACATTCCCAGTTTACATTATTGCTTGCCATATACTGTGTTTTCCATATCTGTATGTTAGAGCCTTAGTTCCTTGCGGAAGTCAGTTTGAGGTTCCAACTACATTTGGTTCTTGAATGTGTGTGCAAGTGTGCATACACTGCTTGTTCAGTCTCTTTTAGTATATGCAAGTTTTGCATTATATCTTCATATAACAACTATCTTCAAACCGACAAATCAGCCAAATAAACTTAGAGGTCAAAGTTGTGTGCAATAGATGAATATGACAATCCCAACTTAGGTGTCCTAGAAATGTTTAAATGTGTACCTTTTAAGTTGTTACCAACTCAGAAAAATTGTTTTTCCAAGGACAGCCCGTTCATGGACCAGGAATATTTTTGAGTATGATTTGTAGAATTACACTAAAATAGTTAAAATAGTTTCCAAACAGTCACTGAGGAGAGTAGTTTGTTACTGTATTTTTGTAGAGAAAGTGAAGTTATATACTATAAAGCTCAAGTTATTTAGATACATTTTTATTTATACTGCGACTGTTAATTTTAGACCATGCATAAGCGAATGCGTTTGCCAAGCCAATTCCAGTATACTGCCACCAATACACAAGCTCTCTTAGCTAATCTGCATAAACGGAAAGGTCACATTTGTTCCCCCATGTCAGATGTATGTTCTGGGAAAAAAAATACTTGTTTGTGCTAAATGTGAAAGAAAAAAAAGTGTTAAAGGTAATGTCGTTTTTACTCTTAATGGTGGTTTTTTGGATAGAGTAAAGCTTGTGAGACTTTCTCCTGTGCTCACCTTGTTGTCTTGCAATGGCTTGATATGTGTGCTAGTATTTAGCTTGACCAGTGGTCTCTGGTATAAACTGCCTGAGAAGTGTGTTATTGCTGTACCTGCTGTATGAAAACACTGAAAAAACTTTTTGTGAAACATTACTATTAATGATATCCCTTCCATTATTATATGTAAGTGCTACAACTGGTGGCAAACTAGAAATTACGTATTTATTTTGTCAAAGTTTTGTTTTTAAAGGCATATGTAGAAACATTATTTTGAATGTCATTTGGTGTTTTTGCATCCTCTCCCATAATATTTTATTTTATTTTTTATCCTTGCACTTGCACACTAGTAACAATACTAGCATATTTCTTTTGAAACTGTACATTTGTGGAAGGATAATATCAGAATAACAGGAGGAACAAGCACTCCCTGTCACCTAGGATGCAGTATGGAAATTGTGTGAAATATTTTAACCTGTATTTTTTACTTGGATTTATGTTTGATGTAAATATTAACAATATGATGTGTTTAAAAAAGTTTATGCAGTTTAACATTAAACACCGCAGACTACCCATGCTATATTTTTTGTCGTTCTTTGTACATGTAGTAGGCTAAAATACGTTATTATATACATTATATACAGCCATGGAAAAAATTAAGAGACCACTACATATTCTTGTAAATATAATACATTATTTTTACTGCATATGACAACACCCCAAAACGTCACACGACATGCTGCGATGGCATCGCAAAATATTTTGATTTGCTGCCACCATCTGTAGCAGTTTAGAAAGGAAAAAGGTATATATTACTTATTTCAACACAGAAATGTGGACATGAAAGCAGTAAAGCGTTATCATCTGCATTTGATCTGCTCGTCACTCTGTGCATTCAGACATAAGCTATGTCCATATACATACACACACACACAACCTGTGACATACATTCTGGCACATAGCGCACCTTTCATCAACACCATCTGAGTTTAAGTGTTTGTCCTAAGCACAGAATAATTACATTTTTCACAGTAGTGCCGCACAAGGATGTGGTTATAACTATGTTCCTTTTGTTTGAGGTTCACCCGCTTTCAATTGATCATATAATTGGGCATCATTGGAATAATGAGGCCAAAAGAGGGCCTGCTGTACACTGGGGGTGGAAAACAGGCCTCAGGCATAGAATCATCCTCTAGGGAACACTGGCAGCAGTCAAAAGAATATCACGATGACTTGTGGTAGAGGGAGCTTAATTGGAAAGCAGGTTAGTTAAAAGCCAGCACAACTGCTGTGTCACCAACCACTATGCAGCATGAGCTAGTCAGTCAAATTGACGTAGTCTACATAAAGCAATACTCTTTATACAGACATATATAAATACTACATAAATAGGTTATTTAATAGATAGTCTTGTTAAAAGTGTACAGACTGGAGGAAGTAGAGCGCGGGGAGGAACCCGCTAAGGTGGATTTTGACGAGGCAGATAAACCAACCAATCAAAAAGTCAGTGCCAGATTTTGCCACTCTATTTAAACCAAAACTGAATATCAAACCGACGTGTGCTCTCCTCACGTAATGCTGTAGTCACGTCTGGCCCTGCGAGACTCTTTAATAGAGTGAAATCAAATGAACCAAAATGAAAATGTAAATGTAAATGAACCCCATAATTACTTATAACTGCCAATATTTTATTTACTCCGGGCAACCACTGTAGAAAGCCTAGTGCAGTACTAATAACTAAAATATTAGTTATTATGACATCATTTCTAAGAAAAACACTTATTAAAAAAATAAAAAATATCCGTTCATTACCAAAGGACAGGTTACTTGAGTGCTTTCTCCTGAGACATGCAGGGATTGCTTGAGAACCCATCCAGAAAAGCCCACTTGATTGAATTGGGTGAATTCTGGTGGAACAAATCCTTTGTGTCACTTTTATATAACAGACTGCTCTGTTACTCTTTTGTCATTCTCTGGTTTCCGGTATCTTACTTGTGTACCTTACCTATCTTATCTGTGTAACACTCACATCTCGGAAAACACACACAGTCTGATGACAATTATAGGAATTGTGTGCAGAAATCGGAGTTACATAATAGCTGCGTGAGGTGTCAGTTTGACTTAATTTGAACAGTTTGTACACGTGCTGTAAATGATCATACTAAGGTTATAAGGGACATGCAGCTCTTACTGACAAGAATGATCACATAGCTCCTACAGGATGTCTACACTAGTTGGCATAGCAACCACGAATGCTTAGCTTGGCATGTTTTATACAGTATACATTATCAGCACTACTGGGTTCTAAGTGAATACTGTAAGTGGTCGTTAAGTCTCAACATAATTTTTTTATTAATAAATACAATTAGGTCATTTAGCAGACGCTTTTATCCAAAGCGACTTACAATTACATGGTGCTATTACATGGAGCAGATAGAGGTTGGGCATCTTGCTCAAGGATGCTTACAGGCAGGACAACTCTGGGGCTTGAAACAACAACCTTATGGCTAGGAGTCCAACCCCTAGACCACTAGACTACCCTGCCCCCTAATAATAAACATTGGCATATTAAAAACTGGTGAAAAAAGATTAATCACATTTTTGCATATTTATTTATGACATGTAATAATAATACATAATACACATAATTACACGACTAAAACACATACACTATATACCTTTCAAAACCACAATTGTAATATATACAATCGTTATAGACTGCTCTGTGCAAAAAAGCCTGCATGCATGAATCATTGCTTAATGATTAACTCTATATTCTTCCCTGAACCCAAGACACAGTGTCACCAGCAGCCCAGCTGAACATGAAGGGAATTCATGTGCAGGTCGAATGCATCAGGATAACATTGAGAAAAAGCATTACATTTGACAAGTGCTTAGTAGATGCGTAAACAATTCCATCTCATTACATTTCCCAATAACGTGGACAAAGCAATTTCCTTTGAACACTTGACCTTTCAGACACGCATATCAGATGCATTCGTTTTGGTCCGTGTGTGTGCGCACGTGTAATTGTGAATGTGTGTTCCAAAATGTTGGTGTCTATGTAACGGCCATTTTGAACTGTCTTTTATGTGTGCTGGTGCATCGCAGATGTGATCTGTGTTTTTAGCTTTAGTGTTTAACATTTGTAGTCACAATTGACCAAGCTCTCAAGCTGCAAAATATACTAGAGCACAAGGAAACCAGTAGCAGCCTAGATAGGCATTATGCTTATTTCTTCTAATCAGTTCTCTGCCATATTTTAATATTGTGTTAAGCTCATTGGGATTCATAGGAGAAAAAAACGCCGAAATGGAGATGAAATTGACTGCCTTGCCCAAATAGAAAAAAAAATCCATGTGACACTCGGCTAGAAGGAGATGGGATCATCCTCCCTCTCACCCTGGTCGGATCCAATAAACATTATTTTCATCCTACACAATGTTTTGAGTCCACAATTTTTTTTTAGTATGCTGTAACTTAAAATTTGAAAATGTATTATTTTTATACTTCAAGAACTTCTTTTGATTAACAATCTACTAGCTATTCAAATTCAAATAATGAATTAGAGATAAAATGTTTGGCCAAGAACAAGGAGAAGTGGAACACTTTCCAATCAACAAAGCAATGTCGCATCGACATCGACAGTTCCTCTGACGACGAGACAGTAACCTCGCCTTTTTTAACTCAAAAATGAAGCAGAGCTTTCAGCTGGAGTATCTGGAGACATTTTTTCCTCATTACATGGGTTGGATGAATTCCTGCCTCTCCGTTTTCACATAGGACACTAACAATCAACATCCACTAAAATGTAATCACAGCATCCCTTAACACTCTTGCTGCTGTTTTTAAAATATTTACAAAAACAACAGTTACACATATTGTTTGAGAAATTTTAATATTACGTATGTCAATAGCCTGAAAAATTGAACAGGGGAATAGGATATTGCAAGCATGTAAACATACTCAAATGTCAACATGCTGTAGCCTTTTTTCTGTGTAAATGACTCACCACTTCCTATACCTTCAAGCAGAGGTTTACATGTGCATGTCTGATCTGCCTTTTTCTCCCAGCAAGTCTGTATAGTTTGGATTAGGCATGTAGGTGCTGTTTATATACGATAAAAGCCTATTTTAATATCCATAACATGAGTAACATTTAACACTTTTTTAACCTGGCTTCCTATTATTGTTGTAGTAGTAGTAGTAGTAGTAGTAGTATAAGTGAGTGGGCATACCCATCGTCAGTGGGAATTTGTGTGACAGGGCGGGGGAGGGGGGGCAGGGAGGGATAGCTTTAACAGAAAAGCGATGGAAACTAATTCACACGAGATCAAATGCATGAAAGAGCACTTCTGTGGAGAGATGATAAGCCTTCAAGGCCACTGCCAAAGCTCCAGGACATTACTCTGGTTTCAGCCATGTGGACATTTCCTCTGACCACCTGTGTCCAACACTGGAGCCATGGGGACCTTCTAACAGGAACGCTGGACCCACTGATAACTGGAGAACAAGGTTGAAAAGAAAGATAAACAGAACAGTCAGAGATAAGGGTTGTGGATAAGTAGTGAAACTTATCAGGCAGCAAGGACTTTGTAGAGTTGCTTCTGCATGTATTGTCAGAATGTCAGGGCCTTGTGATGAGGGCTGCGACCCTGACACTTAAGCCTAAAATAGTAACATACAAAGCAATGGATTCATGTTTTGGTATTACAACATCAAGTTTGGATTTGAAAACAAACACAAGAGCCAGTGTCGTAGCACGTGGACGGGCCTGGTGGGCCTAGGCCAGCCCAGTTAAAATGGAATTATTTAACCCTTGTATGCTCTTCGGGTCAAATTGACCCGTTTCGAATTTTTACAATAAGAAAAATGGTACAAGTATAAAAAAAAATTCTACCTGAAACTCAATGGCCTTACCTTATTTTCTGTGATTAACATGTATAAACAAAAAACACACATGCTACTATACCCCACACATTTACATCCTTCGTATGGTGTTCGGGTCAGATTGACCCGCATACACAGAGACACACAGAAACATGCCCACAGACACACAAAAACACAAACACACACACATGCACTAGAACGAGCATTAATACAAAAAAAATTAAATACGTTTATGTTTGTTAAAATGGTTGATAATATAACTAAAATATCATCACAAATACTCCTGAAATTAAAAAGGAAACCCTACATTTCAGAGCACCGTCGTTGAAAAGTCATGTAGCCCCATTGCACCAGCAAAAGAAAATCTCTGGCGCCACCCCTGGTGGTAGCTGGCAATATCCAGGGCTGGCGAATCATGAAACAGGACTCGCGGATATACAGGCTGAGAGGGAATAATCCAGGTGAGCACGAACTGGTGGGTAATTCCATAGACGTAGCATAGACGAAAACAGGAATTAACACAAAGCCAATAATAAGGAATTACCCTAGAGAGTAATGAGCAGCCTGCCGGTACTACTACAGAGGACAACGATCTGGGTGGATAAGTGGATGTTCAACCAGGGTGTAGGTACTAAAGAGATGATGAGGTGATGACCAGCCGTGCCCCTGGAGCAGGTGTAGTCACTTCCCCAAACGGCCAGCAGGATAACAGGGAGCGCCACGCCCACCACACACGCATACACAAAAACTAACAAGACACACAGACAGACAAGGACGACAGGAACAGGGGGGAAAGACACAAGGGTTTAGCCCAAATCATGACAAATATATCCCATGCATGGCATCATTTTTAACAACCTCGCATCATACAGTGTTTATTTTGCATTCTGCGATGAGAATTTTGAAGAGGAGGAAAAGCCGGCTTTACAGAGGTCTTTCAAACACTCTATTGATAGAATATTTATCCTTGACCCAAGCAAAGGTTGTGTTTGACAGGGGTTCTTATTAGAGCTGCGACAGTGTGTGCAGAAGAGCCTAGGGAAATCTGTCTCTCGTCAATGTGGAGGAAGAATGTATGATGTTTCGTTTGGGATTTTATTCTGTGATGCACCAGTGCCTATCATGGCGGTGCAGAGCACACTAATGGAGTAAAACTCTCAAATCTGCTTCTTCATTCTGTCTCTCCATTGTAACAAAGTTGACTTCCTTTAGGCTGTACAGAGTATCCATAATTGGTAGGTATTTGTTTGCAGAGGAGCACTCTAAAATCTGTAAAAGATTTACCGATTCTTTATCATATGCATTATTTAGAACCTTATAAATATTAATATTTCAGTGTATGTTTGTAAGTGAGTTACACTGAGTTGTTGTTCTTATCGGATAAACGTCTCCACGCCTTCATATACGTCATATTTTCATGTTTCTTTCCTAAGAAATAACTTAGACCACAGGAGAACAACACTGAGATGCTTGATTCTGTCTGTGCTGGAAGATGCCTTGCAGGGATGTTCTCTTGTACAGCAAACACTCTCGGTGGACAAAATGCTGGTGTTCAGTGGAGGTTAATAAGTGTCAGTTGGCGAACGGAGGGCAGCTGATTAGCTGCTCTGCTCTTACCAATGGAATGCACCATAAGCCCTATACCATAAAGGCCTACATTTTATAACAGCAAGCTTTGTCAGCAAGCGGACCCAACACATCTCCATGTACTGTACTTCCAGATCTGTTCCACCTGATCTTCCACCCAATGCCAGTGACAGTGATGCATCTCAAGTGTACCACTGGGTAAATGCATTTTTAAAGCATTAAAAAAAGAAAAGAAGCAGGCAGACAATAGTTAATTGTGATGGGCAATGGGCACATCGACTGTGACTCAACAGACAAATGTGATGCTGAAGGAGTTCTGTCCTCCCCCCCACTCTTGTGGTCACTGGTATGAGTAATGTTGGACAAAGTGTTTCATCTTTTCTATCCTTAAAGGAGATATTAATATGTATTCAAGCCACCGGTACTTCAGTGTCTCTCTCTCTCTCTCTCTCTCTCTCTCTCTCTCTCTCTCTCTCTCTCTCTCTCTCATACAGTACTTATTAATGTTTGCTATAGCAAGTACCCTACTTCATTAGAGGTCAGCTTTTGCATGTCTTGCTTAAACTAACAGCTCTGAGAGGACAATTCTACTGACATTTCCAGAATGGCAGAGCCAGCACTGGGAGCACACAGCTGAGATGAGGGGGAAAAATGCTGCAATGCAGAGGAATGCCAGGAGGGGGGTCACATTTACTTGTACATGGCAACAACACATATCCCTTTGTGGTATATCAGAGTATATCTAATGATAACACAGAAATATGTGTTGCGTAATGAAGAAGAGTAATTCGAATTGGAAAATAAAAATGAGCATTGATTAATATTCATATCTAAGTCAGTAGGTAGATGCTGTAACGTGTTATCACAGTTTGCTTCATTGTCATGTGAATCTACATCAGATCTTTTCTGATGTACGATACTGTATATCTGTTGATGCGTGGGTGTTCATTTTAACTACAGTATATGTATGGATTGTTTCCTGGTGGTAACAGCAGCATGGAAACGAACTGCATGCCATATGAATCAATACACAAAACACACACAACACACAAAAGTTACAAAGGTGAACATGGTGTACTGAAAATAATGTATAGAAGCATCACTATCTGAATAAATTATTCCTAGCTGAATGGCAGTCGACATACTGTCGTTTTAGCTTGTGTTTGCACATACATCACTACACATGGGGATGTGATCAGGGGTCATGGGATATGTCATCAGATTCCCTGCCTGGGTTGGTAGCAGTGTATTAAAAAAAAAAGACAGTTACAATGTCAGACTAATTGGTGAAGTTGGGAAGTCATTTAAAAATTGTAAATGTAAGTTGAGAAGCGCCCCAAGCTGAATGGCCCTTCTTATACATTGCAAGGACAGAGTAAAGAGAATCCGCCTGGGATGTCATTTCTGCTGTCATTGGTGCACCAGAAGACTGTCCTTTTAATTTACTTTGACAGTTTGGCAACAAAAGTTAATGACAATAATTCAAAGTGTTCCTCTTCATTAGGTGAAATATATGACATGAACTTAAAAAAGCTGAAGCGATTTTGTACCAGCCTATTACTGCATGGATGTGTCCCTTAAATAATTACTAGAAATAACTGAAAAAAATACACATTTTAATGTTGATTTTTCTATTTGAATTAGTGTAAGAACTAATTTTGCAACAGGCTGCTGAGAACCACACTAGAATGTAATCTGTCTCATGTTTTCTATATTGACATAATTAAAATTGATATAAAAGTCGATTCAGGCATAGACATTATACATACAGCGCCACCGGGGAATTTCATTATTAATGAAAGTGAACCAGACTCAATCCGGATGTCAGAAATGTATAATGAATTGCTGTCACTGATACCTGTCCTTTTAATGATATATGCCCACCATGAGGGTAGGAGAATGGGCAGCAAACGGCAACGTAATGTGTGCTGTCAATAGGGAAAAAGGTCATCTTAACAAATTATGAACATGGCTAAGCTCAAGCTCCTTGAGGGCTCCCATACTGGTTTATGCATGCTACCCTCCGAACTGCTCTTGCTTAGTATTCCAATGGAAAACCAGAGGTTACTGCAATGTATTTTACAATGGCTAATTCTCCTTTTCACAGGTCCCAAGGAGTCACCAAGGTCTTCTCAGTAATCAGAGCTCAATTGAGCATTTATGGAAGGTTCTAGATTGGTGTTTAACTGCATTGTTTATTGATAACATAAAGACGGGGAGTCAGATGATCAATCACGATAGCAATAATAAAATAAATAAATAAATAAAAACTAACTGTGCCCTCTAATGCACTCTGTCCCAGATATTATTTAAGGTACATACTCTATATACAATGCAGTATAGCAATAGTCCAGATAAGGAAATGGCTCCTATAGTTAATATTCTTAGGCCACGTCAGGGATTTATCAAGATGGCAAGAAGTCTTTTTATATATGCCTGAAATTGGTACGAATGTCCTATTCCTACATCCCACTCTGTGTATTACACTTAACAAATAACATTTTTGCTCTCTATAGAATTCTGTCAGAAATCCTTTGCAACAACAAAAAAACATGTTAACAAGGCATTTACCTAAACAATTTGTTCAATGTTACAATTCAAATGCTGTTATATTAATTGTTATATTTTTGTGCAAAATACCAATTGGTGGTGACTCTTAATTCTCTGCAAAAACTGTTGTCAGTCTCTGAGTTACAAGGATTTAAAACTGGATTATGATATTCATTATTCAGCTTAATCTGTATTAGTTTTTAATTTCTTTTTTTGATGTTGACAACTCATCCAGAATGCACAATCTTTTAAATATGCAGCAAATATCTTTGGAACGAAGATAGAATAAATTGCCTTTAACTGGGTGGGAAACGCCCTGCCCCAAGATGATGCAAAACAACCCATGATATAACTTTGCAATGGGGGCATGCAGAGATCCGAGATTAATATTTTACTCATATAAATAATTCTGATTGTTTCCTGTGACTCTGCATGGCTGGTGCTACCTGCTTTGCAAGCACTACAGGGGTCTGTCACACATCCTGTAGAGAATGTGAGATTTCACAAGACTACTTTTCCAGGCAAGAGTGGGACGTTAACAAAAAATAGAATAAGGAGACAGCTCGTTTTGCAATACAGCAATACAACAGTCTACAGATTACCCCCAGGATGTTCTGTGTTTCTCCGTTTCCATAATTTGTTCATTATAGCTACTAGTTCAGCATGATGAATGGCAACTGAAATTTTAAGAGAGTTACCCGCATAATGCAATGGAATATAAAAATGAGAACCAAATATATTGTGCTCTATATTCAGCGGAGGAATGCAATTTCTAGAATCTAAATTTATTAGGCCATGTGTATTGAATAAAAGGGGGGGAAAATATTTTTTCAACACTCTGTTTAATATTATTATTATTATTAGCTAGCTCCAACAGTATACGATTTTCGTGTTAGTATGCAAAATGGTTTGGTGTGCTTCAGGGCGCTGCTTGGGTCCCACTCTCCCTCTGTGGTTGATGATACTAATTTGTGAAGATTAAGAGCATTATTCACTAATGTTGTGTAGCACAGTGTGTGTTACAATGGTAGTATCTTTCCCCTTGTTAAAATAAAGATAAGTGCTTTACTTACTTTTCTCATAAGAGAAGAATAAAAATAGTCCCATTTATTTGTTTACTAATCCTTAGACCTTATGTCAATAATAAGTATACAGTAAACGGTATGGAGATGGTAAATGGTAAATGGACTGCATTTAGATATCGCTTATTTGTACCAAACAGGCCACCCAAAGCGCTGTACATTGCCTCACATCCACCCATACACCGATGGTGGTGTCTGCCATGCAAGGCGCCATCCA
This sequence comes from Percopsis omiscomaycus, assembly GCA_027575585.1. Classification (NCBI taxonomy): domain Eukaryota; kingdom Metazoa; phylum Chordata; class Actinopteri; order Percopsiformes; family Percopsidae; genus Percopsis; species Percopsis omiscomaycus. Next base: position 7,539 of record JAODLI010003261.1, on the reverse strand, counting down.
ACACATCGGGAGCAGTTAGGGTTAGGCGTCTTGCTCAGGGACACCTCGACACTTAGACAGAAGTCAGCGGGTATCTAACCAGCGACTTTTTGATCGCCAGACGACCTGCTCTACCCCCTGTTCCACTGTCGCCCCCAGATATTATAGGCCTAGCTATGTAATGCTTTGTACCATTCTGAAAACATACTGTATGTCCTTTTCATTCCTCATTTACATTGTGTCTTAGGCTCCGCCATGGAGGATATTAAAATAAACCACAGTATGCATTCCAGACCACCTGATTAGTTTGCGATTTCAGAGAAGCAATCTCAGTATTACAAAGTCTGCATTTAACTTCTAACAGTATATTCAATACTATTTCTTAATTTCTTAATTAAGGACAATGATTATCAAATTTAATCAAATTGTTCACAAAATATATACATGTATTTTTAAGCTGTCTTAACTGAAAATGTGTTTATATAGGCAGGCTAAATCACAGCCAGAGGGGGGCAGTGTATTTTACTCAAAACAATTACACATGCACTGTACATTCCGGAACATATCAACAGAACCATCGGCAAATCATCATCTAGTTCAGTTGTGGCTGACAGCAATAAAGTACCTGCGTTTGGAAAGTCATCCCTACTTGGGTCTTTGCAGAACAGAACAAATTGAGGAGCTTGCAAAATCAGAATGGTCTTTCCAGGCTATGTGCAAGCACCTAGTCACTGTATAATATGTCACTGTATAATACTGTATAAAAGCATGTGACATGTGACAAACTGTGACATCAGCATTTTTAGTGCAGTGGTTCATGTAAATAAAATAACTGCCCACAGAAAACAGCCTATTCCTATAGGGCTGAAAGCAAGATATGAGATTAAGATGACTATAACATCACAAACATTTTATATGGAATTAAAGCACATGAAATTGTTTCAACTGCAAAAAAATAGCTAAATATGTGTTGTTTGCATAAGGAGCTGTTCTTGGTGCTGAATTCCTACCAACTTTACTTGTGCTATACCGAAGTGTGATACTGTAGTTCCACTCTGGTCCACAGTCCAGAGCATAGGATAAACTCTGTATTGACATGCAGAGTTTACACAGTTAAGGGTATACCAAAATGCATATAACTGTTCCATACACAGACACATAATTTTAACGCATCATATTTTTAAATGATAGACTTACAAACTATCTAAGTATATAGGTTCACTTCTATGAACTTATATACTTCCATATTTAATATGCCACCACGCCCTCTGTTTTAAGAATTCCTTGTAAATGTCCAGTGATCATGGACCCTTGAAACCCATCTATTCTGATGAGAGGGTTGTTTGCTTGTCACATGACTGAGCACAGTTGTGACTCTGACAATGTCTTTACTGTATATTTGGCTGAATGTTATGAATTAGCCCCATAAGACTGTCACACTCTGGTACGATCGTTTTTTAACAACAGATACAACCAATACACTGGATTACAAGCCTTGCTGGTGCTTTAAGATGGGAATCACAGGTAAGATTAGGAAACCCCCCAATTTGTCCATCTAATATGTGCTCAAAGGCCACTGAGAAACCTCTCAAAGTACAAAAACCACACCAATAAATAGACCATAGACAACCACCTCCTATCATAAAATTGCTTGATTTGGACCCATGGATTATGAGCATTTTTCCATGAACACCTTCAGATATAAACACGCAACCTCTGGTCCTGCAAGTCTTTTCCCTCTCTCCATCTCCACCTCCGTGAATATTGCCACGTGTTTTGCGGATGCTATTTTGGCAAGCACATATCCAATTTCGGGTGACTAATCTGCATTTTTCAGCCCCTCACTCGACATATTTCTCTACATTCACTGGGCAGAGCTGGAAACAGAGCAGGCAGAGAGGGTACAGCTGCAAACGTTTAACCTTGCTTCCAGGTCCAATTGTTATTTATTCTGAGAGCTGCCTATGCAAAGGAAGATAAGTCAGAAAAAATGCAAAATGTATCCGCTTTGCATAGTTTGATATGTACAGCTTTACATTTCACCCACATTAGGAGGAAATACTGTAAATGCTTCCTGTAGTGAGGCTGCTTTACTTTGAATGATCAGCTGATCAATAAAAAATATATATTTATATTATTATTATATGTATTATTATTTTTGTCATTTCTCTGGACACATCAAGGAACTGCAATACCAGTATTTGTCCAATAACCAACACAGCGAATCTTGTCATGAATATTTATCTGTGAACATTTGACAAGTGATGCTAATAGATGTTTGTAAAGGAACTGTAGCGACAGATGGCGTGGAGATGAAAGAACACAGTTGGTCTGTCCAGGAGGCATTAATGGGCACCTTTTTGGCTTGTGTAGTCCAATGTGCATTCGCCATGATACTGTATGCACAGGGAGACAAATCCAATCGTCACGAGATGTGTCAACTGAGCTGGAGGCCACAGCTTTGGCTCATGATTTATTTCAACGGCCTTGCCACATTTGCCAATAGAAAAACACTTTCAGTAGAGTCATGGGGATATAAAGAGATGGATGGGAATAGAGATTGAATAATATTGTTTCCACTCTGGTTACCCCACAGTCCTGCTGCCCTCCCCTTGTTTGTGGCCAGTGAATGAACAACAATTAAATCTGTGTGTGTGTGCGTGTGTGTATGTGTGTTAGAGAGGCAGAATGTGTGTTTTTGTGTGTGAGTGGGTCATTGTTTGTGAGCTATTGGCAGTTCATTAATTTTCACTGTTTTATTTCAGTATCCTATTTGAACATGCTGCAGTTTATTTTTGAGTTGGCTTTGTTCTTTTGGAAAATGTCCAGTGTTGCTGGATATTTGCCTTTGAATCGCGGCTCTGGAGTTTAACCAGCCGCTGTGGTTGGGTCAGATGCTAACACCTTTTGCACACATATGATATGAGAAGTGTCACATCCCCTGCAACATATTAAGATATTGTCGTTTCTGTGTCCTTCAGTGCAGTTTCACATGATTCCATTAAAGGAATCTGGGTCTCATTTCACCAGTTCCGCGTGTTCGTTTGATGGAGTTTAAATAGACACAATGCGTTCAAATCAATAAAATCAGTTTTAATAAAGATATTAAAAATACAAATCAGAATCCTGGTTCTCACTGCATACCCCTGCTCACCTCAGTGTCAGTTCATGAAGTCTGACAACTTATCATTTCCTGAACCAGTATTATATACTAGACATCAAGTTTCTAACATGGGTATGGTCATTCGTGGTTGGTCCTCTCTGAGTAGACTTCATCCCCTCCTTCTAATTTCAGCATGCATACATGGACACCTGGCCTTTAATCTAAGTTCTTTGTCTGCTACCATTTTAAGATAGAATGGTTACTGTATAAAGGTTTATTAAAATGTACTATTGCTAAACAGCTTTATTGAGTAATATTTTCTAAATATATGCAAGCATAATATTCAGAATTTCTAACACCATATATGCTGCATTGCATTGTTATTCCTTCTCTGGTGGTGCTCACATGTGCTCACACGTGTTTTCCTATTTGTTTGTGTGTGTGTGTGTGTGTGTGTGTGTGTGTGTGTGTGCCTGGTGTGTGACAAACCGTGTTTTAAAGTTTTAAAACATTCACTCATGCTGAAATAGTGAATGGCACGATTTTCTTCTTAAGTGAGTGTGTTACGTGCTTACAACATTTAAGATTACTATTCTGCGTTTGCATTGAAATAAATTCTACAGTGTTCATTTAAAAATTCCTATGGCTGTTATTGAGGACATACCTAAGTCTTCTATATTTATGTGCAGCAATCCTTGATATCTTCACAATGAATATAGTATGTGTCTTGAAAACCCATTCCCTGATTGCTTTTCTCATTCTAAGCGAACTTTATATATTACCTGAATGCCTGTTTATTGTGCCTTTGTTAGACCTGTCTGGGAACTCAAAAGGTAATTGTGGAGCAGACAGGCAAACAGAGAAGCTGTCATTCCAATCTGAAGAGGATGAATTGATTAACTTTTTTACTGCTTAAGGTGAATTCTAAGGTTAATGTTGTGTACAGTATTGTATGTCTGAAAAGGCTTATGTGTCTATGTTAAGTACAAATTGATTTTTATATTGCCAAGGTACAGGTAATACTCTCGCCATATGAATATCTTTTGGAGGGACTGAATAAATCATGAACTAATTTGAAAAATGTATTTCAGTAAAGGTATTTCAACACAAGCAGCAAATACTATGTTTGATTATTCTGTGTCTATTTAATATTCAATTATCTGTTAATTGTGTATGTATGTGCCACAGTGTTATGTGTGAAATAAGTCCAGAATTCAAATTATGAAAATCCCATTTCTATAGGAATTGGTCCCAAGAGTCTGGCCTTTTTTAACTGGCTTGACAAACTCCCTGCCATAGAAAGCAGCACTACTACTATGGAAATGTGACATTTGCTTTGTTTTGCACCATCTAATGAGCCAGTTAACATTCAGTTGTTCACCCTAATTAGCTCTTACGCTAACCGGATGGAGGCACAGGACTCCAAATAATCCTTCGTTTTATGAACCAGTGTCTAATGAATTTACCATTGCATTTCCCAGTCAATTTTTCTAGGAAGTGCTGATGGAGCACCAAATGATCTCGGCATCTAACAAAAGAGGCATTTTATAATATTTGACAGTTTATATGTTATATGTGTAACATTTTTCTGGTCCAGTATTTTTTGCGTGTGAATTGACACTATTATACATACATAAGGACAATAAGATGTATTAATGTCCCTGTAACCATCCTACTGTAGGTTTGATCTTTACACATAGGGAATTATGTAACAACTGTGAATATTTATTTACCAAGTTTGTGAATTTGAAACATTAAAGTTGAATGAGATTTATTTTTGAAGACAGACACAGACAGAGAAGAGAAATATTTTGTGTGTTTAAAAGCATGGTTAATATAATATACCTGACTTGACAAATATATGAACTGTTATTTGATTACTGTTATTATGAGTGATAATATGTATTACCCCTCCTTCAGGTGTAAACACGTGAGAGATCATGTTTTATACCATTGTGTGGCATTTATAAAGTTATCATTTTAATAACCCATCAATGTGTGGTATGTATGTGATAAGCGTGACACCCTCTAGGCGTGTGAAATGGGAATATATATAGTATACAGTATACATAGTAGATAGGATCTCATCCAGAGAAGGAATTTTTCTCCCTCCTCCTTGCTCACTGATATACAGAACCAAGCCCCTAACATCTAAATAACCCTCCTAGTTCAAGAAAGGTATAAAGCCACCAGGTCTAAGACCAGCCCTCCTCTCTTGCTCTCTTCCTATTTCATCAGATAACCTGATTCCTGCATTTTGCAGATTCCAAGCTTCAAGCCCGTGGCCTACCAAAGTCATGTGTCCGTCTACCGTGTGCCTCTCGTCTCATTAGAATTAGTTCAACCATCTAAAGTGTGGTTACTTCATGCGTGTCTTGTTTTGTTTGTTTGTTTGTTTGGTATAACCAGTCTAGATTATTCTTCAGTTTATTATCTAATTTCTACTACTATTAATTACTTCATGTTTAAATAGGTAAATCCCTCTATTGGCATCAAACGCATAGTCTTTCATCTGGCTCATCGATTCTATGGTGATCGGTCTTCAGCCAACCTGGAAACATTTCATAATTCTGTATACGCTGGTGCAAGCCTAAACTTATATAGAAGAATCAGATTCTATCATTTTTATTATCCTATTCTTTTCTTTTTCCTTTCCTCAATCCATTTCCCCCCCAGTATAGCAGGTTAGTTAGTAAAAACTGATTATTTAGGAAATCCAGAAGTCCAATACCAGTTCTGGCTAACACATATCAAAGGCTGTCTAATAAAATTATCATTGTATTAAATATTGTTTTCACCGATGTACATGTACCAGACCGATTTTCCCTCCTCTGGTGAAGTCTCACCTTTCAGATTAAATTTGACTGATTAAAAATGTTGACTCCTAAATAAATAAATAAATGATATACTATGAAAATATAGTATATTATATTACATTTAAGCTCAACCATAGTTGCCATTAGCTGTAAGAAGGAACCTCTTGCCTAATTATTTGAGGTGGTGCCCTGAGGTTGGGAATTATGAAAATTCATAGTTCATAAAATTATTAAATGTGAGACTCATACCAAAATGTGGAGAACTCAAACTCTACATCAGTTACAGTTGATAGGATAACACATTTGAACATTTTGATTGTGATATAAAAATTCAACACTGTTTTTTGCCTGAAAGCCTAAGACTAATTGGTGGCATCACACCCCTGTGGTAGAAAATACTGTTTTTCTTTTTCTTTTGAGAAATCATTATATTTGTTGTCAGGGAAACACAATATTGAACATTTTGCGGCCAGCAGCAGCAACTATGACATCATCTGAATATGTACACAGTTACATTAACACCCACAGGGAGTTTAGAACCAGAGAGGTAGCAAGCTGCGATTATCTCTAAAAATATGAAATTGACTCATACAGGCATAAAAAATACAGATTTTGAGCATCAACATCATGATGACATGCTTCTTGCATTGTTTCTCTTTTAAAGCTTTTTGATTTGTTGAGTATTTTAAGACCGTGGTTTTGCACACTTATCCTAATTAAAATGTAAACTACTGTATACTCATTAAGTGTTTTCGCAGTGTCTGTTTCAAATGTGTTTTCTAGTCATCAATCATCTGTTTTTCATTAGAAATTTACCGAAATGTTTTGTACTGTAATGTGTAGGAATTACGCAATCTTTGTAAATAGCTTAGACATTCTAGCATAAATAGTATCTAAAGAATCAATGATAATGCTCAATGTTCTCCCAATGACAAATGTTACTGATGTTTGGTTTCAGGCAGTGGTCATTATTCAATGCCATTCTGCCTGAGGAAAACTCAAATTAATAGACAGTTTGGGATTGTTTTCCATGCATGAATAAATACAAAGCATTTATTACAGAAAGAAATTTGGTTTTACATATCCAGACTGATTGTTGAAATGCAATAAGAAATGTCCATACACAATAAGATGGAATTACATTCTAGTCCAATCGGGTATAGCATAAAGAATTTCTGCTGGATAATTATTGCACTATTTCTCCTCTTATTTTTCCCCTGCATAAAAAAAGTGTGTGTCCTGTTTTCCCTTTTCTCAGCAGTAGCCTATGGTATACAATCCCTTTCTCAGTTCATGCTGATACGTTAAGTTGTAGTCAGCAGTAGGTACTGATCTACAGCTCTGCAACACATTCTAGCTTGCCTCCTAACCCAGGAGAACTATATGCATGGGAATCCCCGACTTAAATAGGATATCTCTCTGTGGAGGTTTATTCCTATCCAATTACTTGGCTCCAGGCAGGTAATTTTTGGGGGCATGAAAATGAAACTCAGGATTTGAAGGCAGAGTGTTAGTAAAGCTGCTGAACAGGGCAAATCAGGCAATGCTCTGAAACATACTTTCTTACTTCTCTCTCTCTCTCTCTCTCTCTCTCTCTCTCTCTCTCTCTCTCTCTCTCTCTCTCTCTCTCTCTCTCTCTCT
>JAODLI010003260.1:0-10002 GCA_027575585.1 Percopsis omiscomaycus | reverse complement strand
AAAATATATAGGATTATAGAATTATAATAATATATATTATTGATATATAATATTTATATAAAAAAAATAAAATAAAATGAAAAGGATTTACAATGAAACAGAAAATATAAAGTGCTAAAATTTTTGAAATCTGGTGACCCCCCCCCTCTAATATCCTGCAAACCCTTTGGGGGGGGGGGGTCGCGACCCACCGCTGCTTTACTTGTGCCTCGGTATCCCTTTTTGAATCCTTTGCACTCTACACACTCCTTCTAATTTGCCCCGATGAATTTCCTTTAAATGACGGGCATAAAACTGATCATGTAATAGTTGTAAAAATCTCTCAGCATGTTTACCATTAGCGACTTTGAAGAATGAGGTTTAGCGGGCCCACCCAGACGGATTCCACCTTTAACACAGCAGTGGGCTAAGAGTCTCAACAGTCAAAGTCGCCCTTAAATGGATTCAAAAATATCAACCCCGCCACACATAAACGCACGTGCACGCACACACACACACACACACACACACACACACAAACGCTCACACCAGAGCTCTGCATGAGACTGACCTTTCCACATTTAATGGGAAACCATTAAATGTCCACCACCTAACGAATCCTGAATAGAACTCTATGGGAGAAGTCCGTAACGCCAAAGATGGCGGTTGGATGCACATATCCCACCCCTCCCCCCAAAGAGCCAATCGTCTGCTTTACAGTATAACGGCCGATCTGGAAACCTATTAAGCCAATCGTGTGGTCGCACTGACCTTGGGCATGCGTAGTAGAAGTATAACCTGTGGGGAAAAAAAGCTTTCACCAAGTCACCAAACTTTTTAAGCGTTTTCTATCAGATTTGACTGGTGATTCTATACATGCAGTTTTTATGTCCTGTGACCATTGAAAGTGCAGTTATGGCTCTCTCACCATTCATTTAAATAGGGGCCTGGTCTTGTTAACCCGAAATAACTGCCCGCGGGTGTTACCAAGATGGCTGCCGAGTGGCCAGTCTCTTCTATAATGTCTCTGGCGGAGGTACAGTATACTGTAACCTTTAGTGTTGCCTATGTTTAGCCTGTAGTCAGTTTTGTGCGCTCCTCTCCTTCAACCAATATCAAAGGCAGTCAATTTTGAGCAATACAGTTGGGCAATTACTCCCACAGAGGTTTCTTCCAGTCTTTTACCACATACCTCAATCAGGGCGATTTTGGCCTGCAGTTCCTCAAGTACCTCTGCGCCTCTCTCTACCCTCCTCCTGATCTTTCAGCGGTGCCCTCTTTCAACAGGTTCCCCTTAATGAGTCACCGAGTGGGGACGCAAGGCCTTCACACCCTCCCTCTGCACGCAATGCTTGTCCGTCTGTCATCTCCCCAGACAGACACAGTGACAGATAGAACCACCTGCTGCTGCTGCTGCTGCTTAGGGCTGGAGAGCTACAACTATTTAGGGAAGGACATTCATTCTCTTAAAGATGGTCTCCAGGGTAGCTTACCTCACGGTAGCATATAGCACTGAATGGAATCCTTTTATGTGTGTGTGTGTGTGTGTGTGTGTGTGTGTGAGAGAGAGAGAGACAGGCAGAGAGAACAGTATACAGTAGATAGCTATCCAGCCAGCTAGAGAAAGACAGACAGACAGACAGACAGACAGACAGAAAGAAAGATAGAAAGTAAGAAGGGGATTACAGAAATGTTCCAATACATGCCCACACTTTCAGTACTGTTAGGTGTTTCAGCTGAACAAGGACAATATAAAACTGATTTTTCTGCACTTTAATGGCACCAATAAAATGATTTAAGTGTTTCCAGGAGACAAACACTTGGCTTCAATATGGCAGAAAAGTATTTGTCAACCTAAATGACTAAAGACTGTACAAGATTGTCGATACAAAGATTACAGATAAACATTTGTATACTCCTGCAGCACATATAAATATCTTACATTGATTGTTATATGGTAACTGCTACTTAGCTTACATTATGACTATAAAAGAAAATATCACCTGGTCATGCTATTCTTTCCTTTATGGATAATAACTAATATGTATGTATCAATCGCATAGCCTATAAATAATGCCCAATTATGTGAAAACAACAATGTCAAAATAAAATAAATTAAAAGCACATTTCACCTTTTTAGAAACCACCAACAATTCCCTAGGACAGTTCTTTACGGGTCAATATACGTTTCTATGAGAACATTTTATGGTTCAACATCATCCAAGACAACATATGCAATCTTTAGGAGTATTTTAAGCCATTAATATACTACTACTGTTAAGTGCATACACAGTCTATCTCACTATTTGGCAGTCAGTTAGCTTTGACACATACTGTAAAACTGAAATTGACTAAAACACAAATATAAAATATAGAATTCAATCTGAGAACTTTTTTTTCTTTTAAACAAAGAAACAATATTGAATGCTGTATCGTTTCTAGTCACCTTTCCAGCACTACCTTAGGCTACCTAAAATATATCTTAAAAGTGGACTTATAGATGTAAAAACACACTTAGAAGTTCAGGACGACCCTTTTAAGGAGATGTGGCGCCCCTGAATCATATTGACGCGTCTGCATGTGGTTTCTGCATGTCGTAGAGGAATAGGTGCACATTAAATGGTTTCCAGTGGGTTCTTTTGACGTTTTTCATCCAACCTTGTGACGAAGAAAACAATGCTACCATTGGGTGTTACTCAAAGGTACCAAGGACGTCTCCATTTTAACATACTGCACTACCGCTAAGGTTCAAGATTTCTTCTTCACACATTTTTAATTGTTTCTTGTGTTTTACTGTCACCATGCCTGTCTTCCAACCTTTTTCAACATTACACCACTGAGCTGTAATTTGAAGCAGTCAAAGGCATATCATAGGTCACTTTACACAGTTTTAAATAGTGGTCAGATTTATAAAAAACACGGGAGCAACAAGATGGCCACCTGAGAATTCTTGAACAGAGGCAGAGAAAGTCTGTTGTGATCGGCTTTTTATGAAACAAGTTGGTTGGACTAGCTTTGCTCGAGGCATAAACCTGGTAGTTTAGCATAGTGGTAGCACAAATCAAAATGTGCCGTCAAAAACAAACCTACCCAAGCTAAGTGAAACCCCTAATGCTAGGATTTCCACAGCAATTACTGACAGTAACCAAAACATATAAACAAACAATAGTAAAGCAATGAAGAACACATACTGTCCATGCAATACAATAAGACGACCAATTTGAAGAATAACTTCAGGATTACTGGATGAATACATTACATGTCACTCACCCGCTGACTCAAACATTTTGATCCTTAAAAGGTTGAGCATTCTTCTCCTGTTAGCCTATTAGCTTGTGCTAGCAGTTCCAGTAACATTTGCACAGTATAGAAATATGAACTATACTGTCGTCTGTAGTGCTGTAATGTTTTCCATAATGTCTATTTTTAATTTTACATTTCCATTTCCATTACCAACAGAATGCTTTTGTGGACACTGCATTTTGTTTCCTTGATTGTTTGGTGGGTGGAGTCCAAGTGGAACACAATGTAACCACCCAGCCCATGTGACCATGATGATAAAACTTTATTTTTTTAGGCATAGGCCTCCTACTGGGACTTAAAATGTAATTATGTATTTTACCAGCAACAAGAAGACTAACATTTGAATTGCCTTGAGACCTACACGTGTCAGTGCGAGGCAGTATGAATGCTCTTTAAAGTCTGCATGATAGATGAAACATTACGTAGAGATAAAACATTTTTGGATTTAATAGTTGTATTAATGAATGATTGTAATTGATTACAGATGTTCAGAACACACACATACTGTATACTGTATATTAGATATTCATAGTGGGTATTTCATTATGATCACCCACCTGAATGAGTGTTTTTTGGTGCATGAATCTTAATTCTGACGATAGTAACAAAAATACTGATATTCAATTTAGTTATAATAAGATACGATTCACGTCTAGTGTATAAATTATTTAGCCTCCCAAGACTTTAATTATTGATCTCAACGTTTTCTTCTTTATCATGGTCAACATTGGTTGAATAAATCAGAAGGCAACTCCATTTCAATATTTTTCTTCTTCACATACAAAACAGGAGACACCAAATATCCTTTTGCCTTGCGGCAAACAGTCTGCAGAGGCCAACAGAGCTCATGATATCCTCTGTTCACTTATATCAGTCAGTTAAGTGTTTGTGTCGGTCCGTTTAGTCTGATTAAGTTACTGCTCTCTCTAGATCGTCTTTCAAGAGGTTTCCAGAGGAGATTTGAAGCCAGGGTCTTCCAGTTTGAGTCTTATATTACCAAGGTTGAGAACTTGGAAGTCTCTTCATCTAGACCTCTAAATCTCATAACTGGGTGACAAGAGTCTATTACATTTCCAACAACTCAACAGTAATCCACCAAATGTGGAAATAATTTTTACAAGGCACAGTTTTAAACCAAGGCACCGTTGACAATCCCGTTGGCTGAAGAGGCTGAACATCTGACAGGAGGACATTTAATCCCCTTGATCCTTTTCTCTTGACCCTTCCAAAGTCAGCAAGCGTCAACCAACGTTGAGAAGGGGTGGGCATGAAACAGGAAATGTCGCTATTGTCCAGGAGAAAGGACCTATCAGTAGGTTCACTCATCACAGGGTCATAATAAAATTTAGGATTACTTCTGAAAATGAGCTCCACTAAAATTCGGAGCATAAACAAGGTCTTTGTGGTGGAACTCGTGGTACTAGAGGAGAAGTGTGTTTGATACCTAGTTAGCAGCTAGAACGCTAGCGGGCTCAATGTAGGCCTGTCATGAGTAGAACCAGCTGGAGATATAGCAGAGTTCATATTGATCTGGGTTAGATGGCTCAGATGAGTGGTTGAGTAGTGGTTTGTCAGTTTGAGCAAAGAGTGCTCTATAACTGATGCCTGAGAAAGAAACGTCATTGTATTACCATAAGGCTTAGTGTGGGTGTATTTGCGTTGATAAAAATATCAAACAGGAAGTTGTCTGCCTCTCTATTTCTACGTCTTCAATGTACATGCATGCTATATAGTTTGTTTGTTTATTATGTTAATGCCATTATCAAGGTCTTTTTGGATTTTGTGAGGATTATGTGTGATATAGCGGTGTTTAAAAAACGCACAAAACATCTTGGGGTATTTCACTGATATTGAGGATTTAAACAAACTGGCTCCAGAGGTCTTTTGTCCCCTCTCTTTTGTTTCTTTGAATCTTCTTTGTGAGTATAGTCACGTGCTGTGGTGGAAGAAATCGGGTTGAATAACAGAACACCAACCAACGATTATGTTCCGTTCCAAGTTTCAGTCCACCTCAGTCTCGACTGTCAGCGTGTACAATAGCATGTTCATAAGTAGCAGAGACCGGGTAGACAGTTGATGGTTAGAGCACCGCTGCTAACTGGTAGCTCAGCTGCTAACTGGTAGCTCAGACGCTAGCGCTAACACTGGTAGTGAACGTGCTGGTGCTGGTGCACTTTACCGTCCACGTGCGAGTGTGTATGCGTATGTATGTCTGTGTAAATCTTCGGGTAGACCTTTGGAGCCAACCCCGGGCCTCCCTGAGCCAGGAGCAGCTGTTGCTGGTGGGCCACGTAGTCTTCGTAAGAAAGACAGTCCTTGTCCCCGTTGGTCGGCTGGGCAGGGAAGGCCCGGTCACGACCGGCTGCCAGCGGGCGCTGAGCGGTGGGCACGGCGGAGGAGGGCGATGAGGCGGAGCAAGTGCGTTTTGATTGGCAGAACCAGAGGAGGGCGGTGCCTATGATGAAGGCCACGCCCGATGGGATTCCAATAATGACTGGCCAGGGCAGGCCGGGGGCTGTTGCTGTGGGAATGGTGGAAATATTGGGCTTTGGATCTGGGAGGGTGGTTTAAAAACCAGACAAAGCAAACACACACATGTTAGGAAACTCACAGTGTAGTCACAAAGTTACATCCTATGATTTAGTCCGTAGTACTTTTACTCAGAGATTCCAAAGTACATGGAAGCAAATTTAATGAAAGGTCCTTTCATTAACAAAGTACATTATACAAATACATATACAAGTACATGTACAAGTACATATACAAGTACATATACAGTACAAGTACATATACAAGTACATGTACAAGTACATGTACAATTAGGTCAATTTTGCAGAATATTTAGCTCGAACCCACGACCTGGGAGTTCAACACCCTGACCACTAGACTATCCAGCCCCCTACATGTACTGTATTTGTTTTATTATGAACAGACTCATTTGCACTGAGCTTCTCTCACTTTTGTTTGTCCTACATACACACACAAACACCTCTGTTTGGGTGTGTATGTAAGAAAGACATCTTGACATCTAGCTAACCCCCTGGGCAACATGGACACACCGCCTCCCACCTGTTAGCACTGTGAGATAGGCACTCCGGAAGCTGTAGCCCATGGTGTTGGCTCCCAGACAGATGTACATGCCAGCGTCCTCCGCCTTGGCCCTGGTAATCAGCAGCTTGTTGAGGTACGACCCGTCCGGACGCGACCACACCTCTCCTGTGGGCAGCACCATGAACCGATGGTCTCCGACCTTCCATGGGATCACAGGAACACAGCCAGGTCAGAGGTTTTGCCCTCCAACCCCCAGTGAGGTACTGTAGGTTCCCCAACCAAAAGGTTTTGGGTTTGATCACTGACATGGACCCTAGCAACAGTTCCGTAACCTTGGGCTACCTGCGAGTATGGCCAACAATTGTAATTTAATTGGGATACACAACTGTGGTATCCAACCTACTAGTCTACTGTGATATGTGCATCTCAGTGTGTGTGTGTGTGTGTGTGTACCTCAATGGTGGAGTTGTATTTATTCTCATCCCCCGGCTCGACTCTCTTCAGCCACTGGATGACAGGCTTGACGTCACTGCGGACTTTACACTGGAAGGACGTGGTCCCACCGTAGTCCACAGTGGTATTGACCGGGTGGGTGCCTGTCAGAATGGGCTTAGAGTTGGTACGCTCTGCAGATAGGGGGGCCAGGACAGAAGAGACGTGGCATGCCTTTGTTAATATTGTAATTCAAACATTTCTGCAATAGAATAAATACTCCTTGTATTACTCTTATATTATATCGCTCTGTAAATTATTCATTAGTAATCAAAACAATTGAATAAATGATGAATCTACTTTTTAACCTCTTTGACAACCAGTTGTTTTTTTTAGGTCTTTTTGATATTGAGTCAAAAGAAGGCATTATCCATGTGTTTATTATAGGTATCATTGGTGCAGGCTTTGGAAACAGAGTTGGGCATCCTTGGCCCTGGTGAATGGAACATTGAGCCTGTACCCTCTCAGGTCCTTGGCACGCAAATATAGCAAGTAACATGGCTGCCAAACTATTCCCTGGCTTTTTAGGAGGCTTAAGAGTTTAGGTTGGCAGTGTCTGCTGAAGACCGTAATAGCACACAATCCTTGGGTTCAATATGGTTCTGTGTCCATTAAGAATCATTCTTCACATCACAGGCTATTCTTTTCAACAGAGAGCTGCTGCGTATTACAAAAAGTGTGTTACATAACATGCCCCACCTCAAAAGGTCACCTAGCAACAGGAATAAATACCATTGCGTCCCCAAAGCATCACTGGCAAAACTATCTACGGCAACACAGAAACAGCCATAAAAAAACAAAGTTGACATCTTCAGGTTTATATTTTCATTTTGTGGTTTTCAAACAAATGTTGTTGTTTTTTACCCAGGTATTATGCATGTTTACATTCCATATGGAAATCCTGCCCAAAAACGTAAGGCTTTGAAAATACGGAGATGATTCTACACACCACTGCTTTAACAATAAATCAATAAAATAATGATGAATAATGATGACTATGGCGGGCCATATTGGGAGCTTAAATGTTTCAGGTGTTGGCGAAAGAGTGAGAATAGAAAAGACAAGTTCATTTTTTCAGCCTGTTTACACAGAGCTGTGTCCTCCACTCCATTTACATTTAACATTTACATTTAAGCATTTAGCAGACGCTTTTGTCCAAAGCGACTTACAATTACATGGAGCAGGTAGGAGTTAGGCATCTTGCTCAAGGATGCTTACAGGTAAGCTGACTCTGGGGCTCGAACCCACGACCTTACAGCGGGGAGTCCAACACCCAGACCACTAGACTATCCTGCCCCCTGATAGTCCACTCCACTCTGGTTTCTCTGTTGTTCTGTTTAACAGCTGGATATGACTGACATCTGAGTGCATCTCTACTGAAGGAGAAAATGTCACATTTGACACACACGAGCGGCGGTTTGATTTACGTCCTTTCTCGTTCAGTGCGTGCGTGCGGGCGTGCGTGCGTGCGTGCGTGCGTGCGTGCGTGCGTGCGTGCGTGCGTGCGTGCGCGGAGGGCCTACAGCTGAATGTGAATGGGAAACAGATGTGTGGAGCAGAGAATAAAGGAGCTAGTCTGAGGTGCTGAACACGCAACCGTCATTCTCAGCATCTCACACACGCACACACACAAAGCCAACATAACTCAACCAACTCAACACCGACCAGTATCAATATTAAATCAGCCAGCCTTTCCATTGTAACCTAATACATCAGAACACTCACTTACCATCACGGCACACTGCTCTGCTTCCAACAGTAAAACTGGACCTTTACTAGACCTCTGCCACTAGAACGCCTTCCAGACCCCCAGAACCTCCACGTTCTTCACTTATTCCACTGACATTTATTGCCCAGTGGGGATAAATATTCGTCAACGAAGGGAAAGGAGAACGTGTGGCTTTCGAGAGAACTTTCTTGGCATCGCTAATGAGCTAGCTTTTAAGTCGTCAGTGGCCGCGTGGCATTGTTTTATAGCTTCCAAAGTTTCAATAGCGATTTATTTGACTGCAGGCCACCAATAATGTTAGAAAAACAAAACAAAAATCAATAACAAAAATTTTTGTGCGATTCCACAAATGAAAATGACCCGGCATGCGGTGCTATACTGACTCATTAAATGGCTCCGACTTACGTATGACCTCCACCTTGTAGGTGGCGTTGATCTCTCCTGCCCTGTTGGACACCTGGCAGGTGTACTTCCCGCTGTGCTCCGGGGTCAGGTTCTTCAGGCTCAGGGTCCACTTCTTCTTCTTCTTCCCCTCCCCCACGCGGTCCTCGGCCAGCGGGAGGCTGTCCTTCAGCCAGACGATGTCGGGACGGGGGTTCCCGCTTGCCGTGCACTTCAGGCGCACGGAGCTGCCCACCGGACGGGCGATGACGCGCTTGCGCATCTTGGCGGGCTGGGTGAAGCGTGGGCGTACTGGAGAGAGCAGGGGATGAGACTTTTAACAATACTTTACTGGCACAAATAAGGAATTAAAGTAATATTACTCAATCATCGAAAGGACGTGAATCAAAGCTGGTTAAAAGGACAGATATAAAAACTACTGATTAACTGGACATGTTTTTTTTTCACACAAAAACCTCACAAATTCATCTATCCAAACTATCAGCAATTCTTGAGGAAGCTAGTCGGGCTTTGGTTCACCAGACCTTTGGTTTAGCATCAATAAATTAGAGGAGAGGAGAGGAGGGCAGAGGAGAGGAGGAGGAGAGGACAGAGGAGAGGAGAGGACAGAGGAGAGGAGGAGAGAGGAGCAGATGAAAAGGAGTCAATAATTGCTGAACCACTTTTTTAATAGCATGTAAAGTGTAAATAGGTATAAATATATAAACAACCATGAACTTAATTCATTCATTTAATTAAGGACAATAAAACCGGTTTAAAAATAGCATTCCGCAAGCCACAGTTTAAGAACTGTTTAAGACCAATATACAAATATAAATCTCTAGAAAATAATGGTTGCTCGAGCACAAACGTTTCTATTCAGATGGAATGTTTATTATTGCTCAATGGTCGCAACAATAATAAGCAAATGTTGACCAAAGGCTCGTTCAAGACAACACAGCCTGGCGGATAAAGTGGGTTTCCAGCCTTTGAAAGACACACACACACACACACACACACACACACACACACACACACACACACACACACACACACACACACACACA
>JAODLI010003259.1:0-10003 GCA_027575585.1 Percopsis omiscomaycus | reverse complement strand
TGTTGACAAATGTACTAATTGTAAGTCGCTTTGGATAAAAGCGTCTGCTAAATGCTGTAAATGTAAATGTAAAATGTCAATTATAATTCCTACTGCTGGGCCTATTGCAATACATTTTAGTTCAGACTGGAGACATTGTTTTTTGCTTTAACACAAGGGTTTTGACGCTATGTGTGTGTATGTGTGTGTTGTATGGGTGGGTCTTTTTTGGGAGGTTTTCTTTGCAAAGATAAATGCTGATAAAATGTAATGTAATTAAATAAATCAAACTAAAATGTCAAAAGGGGTTTGGATATTTTGTAGCACATTTGACTGTATACAATATCTTCCTAACTTAATTTCATGACCGTATACATTCACGGACCAAGCCGCAGAAAAGAGTATTAAAGCGGTGATTTCCGTTCAGGTTTACTCAAACACAAATCTGGTTCACAAAGTTTTAGATAGTGGGAACTTGTCTTTGCCTGTGCTTAATGTATCCCTCCACCTCTCTCTCTTAGTTCCTCCCTCGCTGGCTATGACTGTCAACCCTTCTTCCTCCCTCCTACGGTCTCTCTGATGGTGCAGGTAAAAGAAAGAGTGAGATGGTGGGAGGGACAAAGTGAGAGTGACTGAAAAATCTATCAAAGTCAGCATGAGATCCCCCTTAGCATCTTTCTGATGTCACAGTGGAAGCAGACGCATGTTTTTCGGATTGGACGAGCACGTCGCAAATAGAAGGCTTAGTATACTAAGCTTTCGAGCTGGTCCAACAAACCAAGCAGAAACGTCTGAGTTGTGGTTATATTCACTAGCTGTGTTTACTCAATATTTAGATTAGTCTCCTGAATCTTGAAATGAAAATCACATTAATCACATTAATGCAGAGAGAGAGAGAGAGAGAGAGAGAGAGAGAGAGAGAGAGAGAGAGAGACAGAGACAGAGAGAGAAATAAATAGGCAATTTTACAATCGTAGTTGATTCACTGGCACCAGATTCACTTTACAAATGCAATGATCTTAAGCTCTGAAGTAACCTGGAGAAATCAAAAAAGTAATTTTGAGAGAGACATCTGGGTTATAAAGCCTATGCATTGTAATCATAATGTACCAATCTTTGTGTTTTGTTTCTCACTGGCCCCATAAGACTAAAGTGTTACGTTGTTAATACATGTACTTTTCACATTTCTAGCATCTAGCTAGGATCGAGCATTCACACTTGGGGATCTTAGTATTGGGACCATGGGTGTAGCAAGCAGCAAAGTGGAGGGGTCCATCTTGGAGGGGAGGGGAGGAGGGAAAGCTAAGATTCTTGAGATTCGATTGATGAAAACTATTTCACAATCAATGGCTCTGTCACACACGACAAACAATTACAAAATGTATATGTAACAGGCTATCGCAAGTACCTGCACTGTGTTCTGCACGGGACACAAACTTGCGACCTCAGGAATGGGAGGCGGACGCACTAGCAAGGATGCTAAAGCAGGAGGGGGCTGTCCCTGTCATCTGTCCAGAATATTTTGGAATATTTTGCTGGTGGAGGATATACTTATAACAATGGGCGTGCTGGAACCTTTTAGGAGTTGACTCCGCAGGACTGATCCCCAGATCAGAGACAGGAATGGTAATGAGAAGTCGTGCATCAGAACTTGTTGGAACAGATCAACTCTAGATCTACTTTGAGTGATTTCTGAGAAGATGCTGATACTAACTACTGACTTTAAGCTGAAGGCTACCTGAATGCCTTTCTCTGTATTTCAACTGTGCAAAACAGTGTATAACAAAGACATTAATGATGTGATTTTTTTCACCAAAAAACAAAATTTGTCAAAGAAAAGAAAAGGTTAGCCTATAATGAACTCTCAATTACCATAATTACTGTTGTACATATACACAAATACATACAGACTAACAGACTACCATTCACAGCAATATAGTCTATGAAATGTGATAGCCTATGATAGCTTGTATTGCTGGAGCATACTCTCTCAATATAAACGGTATGTACAAACTCCGTCTGAAATAAAAACGAAATAAATATTAACTTAAACTTCTAGAAGATGTTTTCTGTAATGTGTTTTTCATTTCACTGATGCACTGGCAAAGATTTGAATGACTTTTAGTGAATTCACGTTCCTTTACACACTATTACATTTTGTTCAAAAGGTTAAGGGAACAGGCTGATTCAGCTGTGATAAAGGGCAAACAGAAAATATTCATCACAAAACTGTCACAAGAATGTTTTTGAGAAACAATAGGATTCTGGCAGTGCATGGATTTATATTCAGGTAAGGAATTATATTGCGGTAAGGAAGCTATTAGGTCGAGGGTTTAACAAAAATTCAATATCTCTTTAATCAATGTAATTTAGGGTTTGGCAGGTCCTGGTCACATGAATACTTCAGTATGAAGACATCAGAGAATTATACTTTCTGCCCTTTCTAGCCATCATTCTGCCTCATAGACCAGGGGGAGAAAGGAAAAGCAGGGTAGTTGAAACTCGCAGAGACTAATCCAAGCTCCTGTCCTGTGAATATAGTTACATAAACGGACTCCTGCCTTTTGATCAACACTAATCTGACAGCTCGTGATGGAGGAAATGCAGAGCCAACGATGATAGGAGATGTGATGGAACAGGTGCATGAGAGGATCGAAAGGAGAAGATCACTGTAAACCCTGATTGTTTACTTTGTTAAAAGTCCACAAGGAATTAAGATTTCAGATTTTAGCAACGAGTAGTTTATATTTAGTGGATATTCTCAATGTAATCTTACAGTTTGATATTTCCTGGAAAAAGTAGCACTAAGGGGCGTATACTAATTTTGTGTCCAATTAAATGTTATTTATAATTTTGGTCCCTCCCCCATCGCCTAAATAGAAAAACAAACAAGGATTCACTTCATCCCCCTATGATTCCTTTATGAATTCGCCAGTCATAGGCAAAGGTGGCAGCAACTAATCCTCCACAAGAGAGGAGAAGCTTTTCTCATGATTATCCTCTATGATATCTAGCTAGTAGCTACTATATACATTTGGCAGGGGTGGGTTGTGTGTGCAAACGATGTTGAACACTTTTGGCTATAGTAGAAACAAGTCAATCTTGTATGTACTATCCCTCCATATAATTTTCTATTTCAGGAAATATAAATATGTCAACACTCTGACTCAAATCACACTACACATTGGTACTTTAAAACAGCTTATCCTTTTCAATTACGACAAAGACAAATCAAGTAACTATATTCAGGCAATCTGTTTCCCCAAATGTTTGAGTAAACTGAAGTTCTTCATGTTTTTGTTGCGAAGTGGATGTCAAAGCAATTCACTCTGCATTTGCCAACTGTAGGAGTAAGGTGACATTAGCAAGACCCTGTAGAGCTCCTAGCCTTCTAACACACATCCTATTATATAAGCAGTATTAGCTGAGATAGATTTGTCACTCTTCGTTCTTTTCAAAGTGGCTAGAGCGGCTGGAGACCCTTCTTCATTCACATGTGTTATGCTTAAATTCAACAGTGTCTAACTGGAAGTAGCCTACAGTTTTGCATGCCACACTATTCTTTTGCCAGTGGTGTTGGTCACAGTAATACAGCTTCAAGGCCGGGGCACTTTGGGTAGAGCTGTTTTGCGATGAGGATCCCAATTAGCTGCTACATTCATTTAATTAAATGTGTGTTGCGTTAAACAGTATAACACAGGAATAAATGTCAGTCGCCCTGACTTCATAGCACCTCATTTGGCGACCTTAAATAAGCTGTCTTGTTAAAACTGCTGTTGTGAACTATTATTTTTCAGGCAAAAGTGTCTGGCTGGACACAGACTTCCTCTCAGAAGCGTTTCAACGCAATATAAGGAAGATATGCGGCACTGAACTGCACTATTTCCCTGAAAGTTTCTATTGTGTGAAAATACAGTATTGCAGGTGAATTATTTTGTACCAAGGTAAAACTGCCAGAAATCAAGGATGGGTGCCTGCATGGGCTATGCTTCTCTTTTGCAAAACAAAATTGATTCCACGGTGCTGAGTGTGCACTTTCTGCATGCAGGCCCGAGCTAATATAACAGTCCAATGGAGAGATCGGTGAATGTGAAGCAGACTGTCAACATTTATTCAGGTCGAGCATCCTTAAAGTCACATCACTGTCAACTCTCCAGCAGAGCTGGATTAAGTCCAAGTGGCGATCACACCCAGGGTGGGGGTGGCTTATAACCCTGTATGTAACCCAGTCCATACTGATACAGTATCTTGTTGTGAGACCAACAGGTGCAGCATAAAACACATTTAACATTCCACTCTGCACTCAAAGCACATTCAATGTGTTTGCTTAAGCTCTGCAACTAGAGTTGGTTTCACATTTCAATAATTCAAGGACACCAAAATCTAAATAAAGTTATTTGTATATTTGTATTTTTTTTTTGACTGGGTTGTCATATGGGTAGAACAATAGGGTTTGCCCATACTTTGGCATATTCAATAAATGTGAACAATACATAGCTGCCACACTGAAGGGGGGCTCTGATATTCTGTTCCACAGAATCATGTCTGTTGAACAGCACAGTTTATTGTTCCAGTTTGTCCTACTGTTGACAAACTGGAGCTTTGTATGTTTGCCTTCTATTTAGAATTTTCACCTCACCCAATTCACAGCCTGCATTTCCCTAATTAGAATGAAATCTGGTGCAGACGAAAAACCACCTGGAAGGTTGTTGTTTTGGAGCGAAATTGTTGGGTGAGCACCTGTCAAAACTGAACCAAACTAAAAAAAAAGTTTGATTGTGCAGGTTTGATTGGGGTGAAAGCACCCTCACGGTGCTTGAAATAAAGAAATGTAACAACAGTTCTGTATGCACGCGTGCGTGGGCCATATAGCATATTCCTAAAACTAGGTACTTTTTAAAGCATGGCAAGTCAAAGTATTAATAAGACAGTAATATAATTGCAGCCTTGAAGCTTTGGAGATATTCTGAAGGACGTTGGCTGAGATATGTTTAAAGAGCTGAGATTATTACACATATTCAATATTATCTTTGCATAAAATGTATGTGGGGACATATGATTAGCTGCCATCTGTCACGTAGAATCGAACATGCTACGGCATGTTATGGTAAGCTGTAAACATCCTATTTGATTATTATTTGAATTGGTTCTCAAACGCTACGTGGGAGATAATTATATAAATAAATAATTAGCAGATTTATTACAGAAATAATATTTTGGCGTCCATGTCCTCCATCCCACCCACCTCCAACCACGTGAGTGTCCCAACTCACCGTAGTCGCTCTCATAAAAGATGATGAACTTCTGCCAGTACAGTTCCGAGACCAGCGTGAGAAGAACGTCGTTGATGCGGACGGGCGGGCGGGCGGCAAGCGTGTAGCTCTCCCCGTCGGGGCTGGGGTTTAGCTGGCAGGCCGCGCGGGGCGTCCCGTCGCCGATCCTCTGGATGAAGACGTGCGGGATGTGCATGGCATCTGTCAGGGACTGCAAGGCACTGGCAGCCGCACAGCCCGTGGACGTGACCAGGGCCAGTATACCCTGGTTCATCAACTCACAGGCTGCAACATGGGTGAGAGAGAGAGAGAGAGAGAGAGAGAGAGAGAGAGAGAGAGAGAGAGAGAGAGAGAGAGAGAGAGAGAGAGAGAGAGAAGAAACGGGCATGAGAGCAAGCCAGAATGGCTCCTTAGCCACGGCTGTCGATCTAATGTTTCTGTAGTAAGTAGGCCTTACTGGCCATGTACCTGCAGTCAGAAGTGGAATATCCAGGCCCAGAAAGTCAAAACAGGCAACCATGTTCATTGTTCCAGCCAGGCACAAAACTACTACATGTAATTTCTCTAATTAGTTTCTCCCACCAAGGCAAGAGTTAATCGGTGTGAATTAGAATCGTCTTGTTTAATGCTTGGTTGAAGACAATGGATGGAAGCGTCTAAATTCCTTAGTATGCACTAAATATAAAGTATGTACCGCTCATCAATAAACGTTTGTAGAATGCAGAAGCTTCCTATACTACACCAAGCATGATATTTATATCAATATATCGGCATGATAAAAAAACATTTTTCCAGTGACGTCAAGGCTCAAAACATTGTAGGTCATTTATACGCATTGGATGCACACTCTAAATAGTACATTCTTCAGACCAGCATGGATGCAAATATAGTCTGCATACTACAATACTGCATACTGAAACTGCATACTTTTAGTATGTGCTAATTTGGACAGTGTGGACCTGTTCTCTTCTACCTCTGCCTTGTCCCTGTGCCTAACCCCTACCAGCTACCTGCTTCACAAGTGCTCCTTACGGTCTGGCTGACCCTACACCCCAATCACAGGGCGAAGAGCAAAGGGATAAATAGAGAGTACACCTCACAGTCACTAGGCCTTACACACAATCTCATATTTTGCATCTTTAGTACAACAACCTTCCAATCTGAGGGCAGGCCCTCTGAGTTGGACAATGGAACGAAGGCACAGAGATACAAGCAAGGAGGAGACTGGGAATGGGAAGATCCCCTTTCCCCCCAAAGGAAAGAGAGTAAAACATCATTTAAAAAGAAAAACAGACAAGGAAATAGAATAAAATGAACCATGGTAGAAGAAAGGGGAGCAAACATATGGTGATAGCCTGCCATGGAATAATTAAAAGACACAGCAACGTGCAGTTTGCCTTAAGCAGAGAATGGCTTCCCATGATTCCTCCGATACTGTCTGAGCTACATCTGTTGAAAACCAGATTAGAAAAACAGGATACTAGCACAGAGATGGCGCCGTGATGTGCAGATGAGAGATTACAGTGGGGGGGGGCTACTGTAATCTCTGTCCCCAGACACCAAGGAGATCGCCAATAGAGAAGGACAGATGGCTTCAAACGCAAGGTAACAAACGGAGCTTGAAGAAGCCAAGAAACCTGAAAGCCCCTAGTGCACCAGCGTGGGACTCCGATAATCTTCAGACTATACAGTATTAGCCAAGTGAGATAAGACGAATGAGATATGATGAAATGTTGGATCAGATTGAGATCAGATTGCTGTCTGTCATTACTATGTAGAGATGTCTTCAATACTCTGGTCGTACGGTGACTCTACCACACTACAGTTATCAGATACTAGCTGTCGGTTCAAATAAAACGTATTTTGTATGAATAGGCCTTAAGATGACATCGCATCAGATATTACAGTGAGCATGTTTATTTGAGTATTTGAAATACTGAAATTTCTGTAATGATCCTATATCTTACACTACAACTTAATAGCGTTAAGTAATAGAGTTGCTAGAATATTGTAGGCTAATATTTCACAAATAAAAAAAAAATTATAATAATTCACTTGTGTATTTTCTAGCTCTGTATCAGTCAGCTTTCTTGTCAAGTAAGAAATGTGGTCCGGCCCCCCATGTGCATTACACTCACAACATGTTGGTGTGTTTCAGCCGTTGCTTACTTTCAACTTTCAAACATTCTGGTACAAACTCTGCCTGAAAGTATATCTTTTTTTAAAGGATATATTCTGGAGATTGGTGGTACAATGCCACTTCTGCTCAGGTACTTTAACAGTGAGTAGTAGTGATCCTATATCTTACACTATCACTTGTAAGTAATACGAGTTAATATAAAGTGACTTTCACAAATAAATGCAAAATGATTTTTAATTTACTGTAGAGAAATAAAGAGATGCATTTGCTGGTTTTACATGCATTAAGTTGGTGTACTTGCATGACAACCAGCATTACCATTACAATTTGGGTCAGCATTGCTTACACAGCGGGCCTCTCTTTTAAATTCAGCTCAAACAACAACACAAAACAACAATTACTGCCTAATTATGTGCTCTCTTTTCAAACATCTGCTGAATTCCATCTTAAAACAGCAACACAGTAAAGACAATTTCATTACAGAGCAGAAACACTGATGCTTTAATCACCACATGAAAACAGTGGTCGCAGCAAAAACGTCACATTCGTAAGCAGGAACAACACTAAGAGGGAAGGGGAAAAAAATGTGGCTAGAATTTGAATGTTGTTGTGATCTGCTGTAGCTCTGAAGGGAGGGTGAGAGTGGATGTAAAGAAAAAGAGATGAGGGATGAGCCACATGAGCTCTGAGACGGAAAAGAAGGATTGGGGGAACCAAAAGAATCATGTGTGAATGGAGTCAGGAAGGTAAATGTGTGTCCCTGTGTGTCCATGTGTGTGTATATTCAGTATATGGATGTATCACTGTATGTGTGTGTGTTTGTATGATGGGGGAGGGGAGGGGAGGGGCTATTAATGTGACAAATTACAAATTCATATGCTGCTAGAGGCAGCAAGAGAAAGAGGGTGAGAGGGGGGCGGACTTATAAAGATCTTA
Organism: Percopsis omiscomaycus; assembly: GCA_027575585.1. Taxonomy (NCBI): domain Eukaryota; kingdom Metazoa; phylum Chordata; class Actinopteri; order Percopsiformes; family Percopsidae; genus Percopsis; species Percopsis omiscomaycus. The sequence continues at coordinate 1,675 of JAODLI010003259.1, read as the reverse complement.
GGATACACCACTTGATCCCTCTTTATTTCCCATAATGAAACATGATATTCATGGACTAATCAGCAGAATTTTGATGCACTGGTTTGAAACACCCAAAGGCCCGGTGACTGACACACAATGATCCTACATCTCTCTCTCACTTTCACACACACTAAAAGTGTCTCGTCTTTCACCTGAAGTGCACACACACACACCCCCACACACACGCACACAAGCATTACAAACACGACCATTACGCTTTACCCCTCAACCAATCTCCACCAGACCGGCTGTGAATAAAGAAGTGCCTCTGAGCCCATTGTGTCCTTATAATGGACACAATAGCCCCATTAGATAGACAGACAGAACATTGACCAAAAGAACAGGAAGAAAGAGAGCTTTGTATTTTATTTTCGTGGATGACGATTATGATGGAGAGATGGAAAGACTCCTAAATGTTCGCCCCCTTTAAATTAGGTAGTGGCCATCAGTCATAATGAGCCCCTGTCTATCTGACACCATAGCTGTGTCTCATTTAAGAGGCTGTGTTCTACCTAGGTTGCATTCTTTGTAGAAGTGTCGTGCAGAGAGCTCTGCTTTCGATAACACTACATGAAACAAGACGGTCTATCAAGGAGCAACGGCACGTCATAGCAAGTTGTATGAAGCTGTCTTGCTGCCTATCTGTTGTTAGGATAACAGGCGAGGCCAGCGGCAGATTGATACATGATTGAACATGCAGCGTAATTTTATGTAACTAAGGGCGCAGGATAGTCTAGTGGCCTGGTTGTTCAACTCTCAGCCGGAGGGTCATGGGTTCGAGCCATGGAGTTGGCCTATCCTTGAGCAAGCCTACCCCTATCTGGTCCTTGTAATACTTGTAATTGTCCTTATTGTAAGTCCCTTTAGATGAAAGCATCTGCTAAATGATCTACAGTAAATGTAACACTGCTAATATTTCAGATAATATTTTCTTAGATTACACAGTTTATAGGGCCCTTTGGTCACTTCCAGCTATTTTGCATTTAATTTGATGTGCAGAGGACTGTGGGAGAATAGGCTTTGAGGTATATCTGATGCATCCTAAAAATGTGCTTTAAAGAAGGACATATCTTCGCATTTAAGGATCCTACCTAGTGTTCTGAAATTACTTGCTATGTAGGCAAAAGACCATGAATGGAGCAGTCAGCAAGCTATCTGACCGATAGCTAGATATCTAGGAAGAAAGTAGGAAAAAAGTAGGAAAGCATGTAAGACACTGGATAGAAAACTCCATTTTGTTTACTGTAATTACGAACTACAGTAAGTTGCTATCAATAGAAAATCTATCAAACATTTTGTGATGGAGCGGGTGTTTGATGCATGGATGGATTTAGGATTCAGCGGAATTTAATTAATTTTTAAATGCACCTAATCAACACTTTGCATGTGATTAACAGCTGATATGATTACCGCAACAATCATGCATTTCGCTGAATCGAGTTTAAAATGAGAGCCCAAGTGGCTGGGGTTGGGTGAGGGGAGTTATAAATTATCCCATGTTCCTGCGCAATAATTGAAGCCATTAAAAAGGCATATGCCATGCAGATTAAGGGCAATCAACACAAGCGTGCTGCTGTTCCTTTATTTATTTTTGTAACCATGTTTTATTGCTGACCTTCTTATGCCTGGAACTGGGGGGGGGGGGGGAAACCAA
>JAODLI010003258.1:0-10005 GCA_027575585.1 Percopsis omiscomaycus | reverse complement strand
GTAGGGCGGTTGTATGGCGGTTGTATGGCGTTGGGAGGTAAAGTGTGTTCCGTGTCAAGTGTTCCGTGTAGAGTGTTACTGACTGATTCACTCTTAAAGCAGCGTGACGGCGAAATAGACAGGAAATGAAAACAAGCAGCAGGAACAAGTGATGTTAAAGTGTTTGAATCTGGCAGAGGGAGGGAGGGAGGGAGGGAGAGAGAGCGTGAACTTGGTAGTGCGGAAAAAGAGAGGGGGAAGACGAGAGAACAAACAAATTAACAAGACAAAAAGATGGTGTCCTCTCAGCTAATGAAGTCACTGGGATTCCAGACACACTTGCTGGAGGAGGGTGCCGTCGGGGAAGGGAGAGAGAGGGGAGAGAGAGCGTGTGGGGAGCAGCCCGGGATAAATCACACAGCAAAAATGAATGTTAATACTGGGAACGAAGAAAGCTCAGGGTGTGTGTGTGTGTGTATGGAGGGGTGGGTTTGTTGCGTTATTCATATGCACACAATACAACATGCTGATGTTTCACAGCTGGCTACACACTTAACAGGATCTAACACCGACCTAAAAACACACCGTGCACATCCGGGGCCAAGATCAAGTGTTGTTTGTGGAGAACTGTCGGCCCAGAAACACTGTCTATAACGGCAATTTGTCGTATCACAATAGGCTGCATGGGCGGCCACGCAACGCTCCAAAACAGCACAGCGCTGAATCAATTATTGAGCCATTGGAGAGCCGTTCTTGAAAACCGAGAGCGCATCAAAGGCCGCGTGGAAACAGTCAGCCTCTGGAATAACTCGGTGCATTGATTTCGCATCATGTTTGTGAATGACAGTTATTTAAAGGCCGCCCTCGTGTTTCATCCACCATTTCAGCAGAAACATCCCTCTCAGGTTCCAGGAAAAAAAGCTTTTTTCCCCCTGATATTGACTTTGTGAGCGTAAGCTGTCCATCGACTGGTGAAGCCGAGCGATAGGCCATACAGTATAAAGTTAACTGACAAAGTCAAGCTGCCTTTTTAAGTAAACTGCCTGAAAAAGGCAGCCATACTTAAAGCAATAGTGAACTTGTGTTAAAACTTCTACTCTATAGCTTCCTTACCTTTAAGGCCCCATTTCATGTCATTTAGCATATTGTTTCAGTTGGTGGTCTCAACAAGCCCTAACTTGATTGGCTATCAGACTCACCTGGGGTGAGGCTAAATTACATGTTACAAAATTACATGTTACAAAATTACATGTTACAAAATTACATGTTACAAAATTACGTTACAAAATTAGTCTAGAACTTTTGCGTCTTTTGCGTTAGGCAACACAACTAACCACTCAACTAAAAAACTTTTTCGGCATTACATAATCCCTTCAACTGCCATTGTGTTCCATTATTTCTCAAAAACATACTTGTTAACGTGTCTACAAAGCTACAAAGTCTCTACTGGTAGTATGTATTCTCAAGTTAATTCAACATACAATTTATAATTATTGTGTTAAAACAAATAATTCACGTTTTTAATACGGAAAGTTAAAATATATATAAATTAGATGGAATTTGGGTGGGAAACCCTTTGAAATGGATGGATTATCTCTGGATGGAGATGGGAAGGTTGTAAATACGATTTCAAATGTATTATACATCACCGTTCCCTATTCGCAAATTCCTTTTCAAAAGTCGCTGTAATGAAACAGGATAGCAGAACACCCTCTTTGTCCTTTGAAGTTCACACATCTCCCCGTCTTGTCTGATCTCACAGAGAGGCTGACTTTCCGGGACATTCAGTCACCGCAAGAGTTCCGCCACGGCGAGACGGCGGAGGTGGTGTGTGATGTCATAAGTTCGCCAGTGCCAGTAGTTGTGTGGTATTACCAGGACAAAGAAATCACAGAGGAGCACCACAGTAAGTCTTATTGTGTTGTAAAATTCTCTGGTTTCTCACAGGTGGCAAGTTTCCAATTGCAACACTGAAATCAAGAATTTGGGCGGGAAGAAATCCCGCTATAATCATCCAGATTCTTTTAACTAGGTGCTAGCAGGTGCTAGCAGGTGCTAGCGTGCCAAAAAGTGTTCCTGATGAAATATCTATGTATTTCCATTTCTTTTGTCCGGTTTCACAATGAACCTCACGTTCTATAAATAGAAATCCCATCAGCTTTGAAGCCAGTTGCGTGGTGGATGGTGACACTCGAAGCGGAATTGAACTTTTGTTAAACCCTCGACCCTGTATCGTATACCTTACCTCAATAGTGTGTCCTCACACTGATATTAGCCACGAATAACCCCCTTGTTCACGGTAGGGAGACGAATTTGTACGCGTTCAACAGAAGTTCAATTCCACTTTAAAATGTTGTCATGATTTGACATTTGAAGTTTGACATTCAGAATGGGAGTGTATGGGTCGTAATGCTAACTTGAAGTAGACTAATAACAGTTTTTCGTGCTGTCAATAATAGCAAGAGCATTAGATTGTTATTTAGTTTAGTTGTTACAGCTGATTAGCACAGGTGTTCTGCACACCTTTGTGAGAATGATAAACATCATGAGTGACGTGTTTAATTTCACACCAAAAAAGTTGAATTGACGGTTAGAGCAGAACATTTTGACGACTTAGTCCCAGTAACTTCGCATCGTGTCTTTGATAATAGAATGTTACGACGCTAAGAACCTCATATTTTCTCATTTATAGCTCTCTTCATCGCCCATCGCCCTAAGCCAATGCTTCAGGATTTGTTTTTTGAGGTTTTTTTAAGTTTTTTTTAGGTAAATTGAAAATCAGATCTTCACTCTGTTAATGATGAATTGTGGCGATAGTGTCTCCCCCCCCCCTCCCCCTCCCTTCCTCATCTAATTACAATCCAGGGTTATAAATATCTGCGCTTGAGTGAGATGATAGATGATAGATAGAGACCTCATCATCACTCCCGGCCAATCAGAGCGCGGCCACGCCGGGCCGGGCACTGTAATTACATGAGCGCTTTATCTTTTTCGGACTTTATCAGGTAAATGTACCGCTGCCGTGATTGACAGCCGGACTACTGAGAAGCGGAGATTGCAATTTGCCTCTGCTATTTCTCTGTAGTTTCCTTATCTGAGGCATACGGCGCCTGTATTGGTTCTCTCTCTCTCTCTCTCTCTCTCTCTCTCTCTCTCTCTCTCTCTCTCTCTCTCACGTTGTCTCTCACCCCACCTCCTGAAGGCAGGTTCCAGGTCCTGCCCAACAACAACCTGCAGATCCGCCAGGTGACCAGGGCCGACGAGGGCGTGTACCGCTGCGAGGCCAGCGTGGAGGCTCGCGGCGAAATTGACTTTGTGGACATCGCAGTGGTGGTCAATGGTGAGTTAGCTTACGGTTGGCTTACAGTTGGCTTACAGTTAGCTTACGGTTAGCTTACAGTTGGCTGAGAGTACACTCAACGTAAAAATTTAAATGTTGTAGGGTTTAAGATAGGCTAGCGGGTCAGGGTGGTTAATACCCAGCAGAAGAGGTTGTGGGTTCGATCTACGGCATGCCCATGCCTACCTGTAAGCATCCTTAAGCAAGATGTCTTAACCCCTACCTGCTGAAAATCCCAACACATTGTGTAGGCTTCTATTCAGGTAATGAAGATAAAGAGTTGAAGGTTTAACTTTGCTTTAACTTTGTTAAATTTTGCTGTAAGAAATAAACATGGACATTTGAAATGTCAAGTGGAAGCAGTTCAGGATCTCATTTAAATAACTGTTTGGATTTTCGCTTTTATCTACAACCACAAGCCCTAGTGGTTGCTGTCACGGAGTGGTACTTGCGATCTGCTTTATCCGGTCTCTGTGTACACGAACATAAACGCCATCCCAGCATCGGGCTGTTTTGTTTTGGTATTAAGGCCTCCACATATGTCGCATATTTAATTCAAATGTTGCCATTGCCGCATTTCATTTCTGTCCTTCTCCCAGACCTCAACTGGGATTCAGACTTTTCAGTTGACGATGGCTTCATCCCCTGTAGCCCTGAAATCAAAGGCCCGCCGCTTCATTTCCTCATCTACCCCCATTTATGGCGAGAGCACCTGAGAGCCGCTGCCATGATTGAAACCAGGAGAGGGGCTCGCCACGCGCGAGCGCGCACAATATTGTCTCTGCCTATGTAATTCTCATCCGCCTAATGTAATAGTACAGTGGGGCCCCCCTCCCCCGCCCCCTTAAAGCTGTGAATCGTATTCAATTTAGCACACTACTTACCCCAGTTCCAAAGGAAGATCCAATAAGCTTGCTCAATGAGGCACGACCTATCATTTGGCCGCCGCGACACACGCCGTGCGCCCGCCGAGGCTTGCCAAGTGTCTTTCTGAGTGCTTCCTCTGAGGGATTCGCACCCCCGGGGGGATGGGGGGGTGCACCATATAATTCAGAATAAACTTTGCTTTTCTAATTCTGTTGATCCCGCGGGACTCGAACCACTCGAAACTGTTTCTAAGTTTAAGCCTGAAGGGGTTGTGGAATCATATTCCCGCGAGTGTCAATTGCAAATATGCACTCCGAGGGTCACTTAATAAGGATTGCATCAACTGCAGGCCTGTGATTGCATTAGATGAAGAACCACGCTCCAAACCCTTAAGACAAACTGAGTTAATGATATTCGTAGCGCTGGGTTTGTCTTCTTCAGCGGCAGCCGCAAGGGCAAGTGAAGGCAAGTGAAGGAACGGACTAGCATACCTGCACGACCAGCTTTATTCTGTTCAGGGGTTAAAGGATAACGCCGCCCATGGTAATTCACCATCTGGGCACCAGGGGTGTGGGGTGTGTGTGTGTGTGTGTGGGGGGGGGTTAAACAGAAACATGATTCCTGCTTAGCCAAGATGCCTGAATATCTTTAAAAATTACACTTCTCTGAATAGGTAGCGATGCCATGCAATGAGTGTGACTTGCTGGGGTTGAAAAGATATGACTGACTATGTGGCTGTAATCACGCGCCTGCTGGAAAGCTCTGTTCTCCTTCCTAGGTTACCCTAGCAGGGGCCTGAAGGAAACAGGGCAATAAATAGCCGCTTCGTAAAACGAAATGAGTACAAACCAATCTGGCCATAGCGATGTACCCTCCCTCGCTGTATCTGTTGTTTAAACTCAAAAGTAGCATTTGTTTTTCTTATTCGAATGCAGACCGGGGTTATTTTATAACCCTTTGATAACACGGCTTTATCAACCTCCAACTTCCAGCTTGATTTTGAGGTGCCTGTCCCCCAGTAAACGCTTCATTCACGCTTCAGGTATTCACAGGGTCGTAAGTGTTGGACAAGCGGCGTGCCAGCTTCGCTCACGTAGTCACCATGGTAACAGACCAGTGGAACTGATATACATATCAGATACATATTGAATCCACAACTGATTGTTGATTGAACACAGCCTCTATGTAAATGGATTCACACTAAAATAATAACCCAGTAGGATTCAGCATGCGTGTTCTGTGTTCATGTTAGTAGAGGCCTTTTCTAGGAAGCTTGTTGTGTTCAATCGTGTTTCTATTAGAATTATGGGTTGATGGTGGTGTTGTTGCCCTTACCCAAAGCTCCTTGTTCAGTTCACAGTTTGCTATGCTTGCATTGTAGTGTCTTGTGTTGTATTATATTTTGATGATTATGTTATCCCAGTATGTGTAAATGGAACATGCGAGACACATTTGATTCTGATTCTGGTTAAACATAAAATAACGCCAATAACAAAGCTATGAATGGATTGAATCACTCCAAACGGGCTGGAGAGCTGGCTGGTTGCGTGAGAATGTCCCCTAATCTCACATTATCTCTTTCAAGGCTATCATTAACAACTGAGGATTTCATAAAGCTTCAGCGTTAGATTATTTCTGGACGCTTAAACCGCGCCTCTGATATGTCTGCACGAGTCATTTCCTGACAATGGTTCCCATCAAGTAGGCGGCCTCAGCGAGGCCCAACAACGTGGTTGTGACTATACATTATCAGGATAAGAAAGACAGTGGGGAAATAGAGATTTATTGGCATGGATATCAATGGTGATCGCGTTAGACAGATGCTAGCTCATCTCAGACCGTCTGGGCAATTTCCGTCTCCGTGAAGCTTACTTGCAGCTTTTAAACGCGTTCCAGCGTCTGTCCGTGTGTGTGTGTGTGTGTGTGTGTGTGTGTGTATATCCATGAGTAAATACTGATGGCTACAGTATTGCTGGCACAAACCTCGCATAAAATAGTACAGAATACTTTGGCAGCAATTTGTTGTTTAGAAAGTGCCTGGAGGTGCTACTTATCTCAGAAGTGTCAACTTTGATAACACAGTTGTGTGATATTGTATTGTCTTTATTAGAGGATTTACTTGCACTAATGGTCACATATTGAACCATCAGTCACAAGCAACGAGCATCAGACATTTTGAATCACAAGTGCTTTAAGGCAGCCACTTTAAAGTTTAATTACAGTTAAGTCATTTAGCAGACACTTTTATCCAAAGCAACAGCTTGTTTAAGGATGCGTACAGGTACAGTAGGCATGTTGGGGTTTGCAGAATTTAAATGGTTGTAGTGTTTCATCCAAGATATATTTACATAATTAAAGTATTAAAACTTTAACAAATACCTTAAATGAAAAGTAATATTGAGGTGAGGAAACCTCAATCAACTTTTATGTCAACTTTGAATGTTGATGCCAAGTGCATGCAATTCAATATGCGTTTATGCATGCATGCATGTATGTATGTATGTATGTATGAACGTGTCCTGACATTCAAACAGCGGGAAACGTGAAAGAGTTACAGTGAGAGAGACTGAGGCGTCGAGATAAACATGTTTGCACCACAGAGCTGTCATTCCCCCTGTCACCGCGGCAACTGACAGCCAGAACACTGGGCTAGCTTTCCCCGCTCCTCGTCTTTCGAGAGAGGGGGGGGGGGGTGACAAGATAACCGTCCCCAACTGATTGGACGGCGGGCAAGCACTATGCCAGCTGACAGCACTCACTATATGCCCTCGATAAAGCCATTATAAAGCTCCTCAGATGTACCAGATGGATCAGTGCTGACAACCATCTCAAAACTATTTCACAGAAGCAAAATGTCCATACCGCTGCCATTCATGGCTGATGGCCGTAATACAATAATGAAAGCCTTTTCCATTTGCAGTTATATACGTGAGCATGTACACTCAAAGTCACATGATACTGCACATAAAAATAACCTAAAAGCAGTCTTAACTGACTAATGATACTGCCAATGGTATTTTTCCCAATTCAGCTGGTTGAAATGAAGATGGAAAAGCCTCAGGTAAAGTGGCCAAATAGCAAAGCATCATGATCCGAGATCGTGATGCTTGCACTTTGAGTGGGCAGGTGAATTAAATGATTCACACTAGTGTAGACAGATGTCTTGTCTCGGAGGCCAAACCAGCCACGCCACTTCACAGTAGAAGGAGATGTCGTTTCTCAAACCGGGCTTTGCAAATGAGTCAGCAGTTGTCAGTTATTCTATACTTTGTGGATCACACTTTTCCTTGCCACGTCACCCACAATTCAATTTGATGAATAATGTGTTATTTTTCCCAGTAGAAATTCCCTTGAAGATTCTCCTTTTTCTCAATTAGCCTTATCTCTGCCTTATCTCTTATCTCTGAGTCATGATGCTATGCCATTAGCATCACGTCATCAACAAATGTTACATCAAGGAATGTTATAAATTCTTACAAGCATCTATTCTTAATGACAAAATGTGATTGAATTATTTATTGCCTCTTTTTTTCAAAAATGGCGCCCTATCATTTTGAATTATGTATTTTAAAAAGGCTTTTTGAATCTAGCTTCAAAGATGATAAATTAGCAGAGCTTCTAGTCTAGATTCAGCACACTAACTTTGAGTCTGCTCTTAGGTAGTACACTTAACTAGAGCCATTATAGACAGAGACAGACCACTTAAAGAATCCTCAATAGAACTCTATGGGAGAAGCCCGTAACGCCAAATATGGCAGTTGGATGCACATATCCCGCCCCCCCCGCCCAAAGGGCCAATCGTCTGCTTTATAACGTTATAAAGTGTGGTTGCACTGACCTTGCACATGCATAGTAGAAGTATAACCTGTGGGAAAAAGGCTTTTTAAACCTTATTTTAGGGCAAAGTAACCAAATGTTTTTAGCGTTTTTTTTAATCAAATTTTACTGGTGATTCTATACATGCAGATTTTATGTTCTGGTGACCGTTGAAAAGTGCAGTTTTGGCTCTCTCACCATTCATTTAGACAGGGGCCTTGTCTTGTTAGCCCGAAATAACTGCCCGCGGGCGTTACCAAGATGTCCGCCGAGTGACCAGACTTGCCTACAAGGACTTTGGCTTAACTCTTCCTTCCTGTTGCCGTTGTTGTTGTTGTGTGCACAGTACCCCCAGTGTTGTCGGTGTTCCAGCAGTCCTTCAATGCCACTGCCGACTACCAGGAGTCAGTCACCTTTACGTGTGTGACGTCGGGATCTCCCCAACCTCAGGTCACCTGGCACAGGTGTGTGTTTACTATTGGATGATATGCAGGCAACAGTCTCCAGCACTCCCAGCCATGTAATCATTTGCAGTAAAATAGCTTTTTGATTCATTTGGGTTTGTGTTATTTCATAAAAACAGTTTTCTTGAACAGAATAAACAGGCCTATTCCCATCAATGCTAAACAAATAAATAACAGTGTACTTACGTAATTTGTCAAATTGGCAATAGCCACAGAAGTAATCCTCCACTTGCGGTATGCAGTGTTGGTTTATAAAGCCTTTTGAGGTTTTATGGGATGTATAAATAAACTTTGGGATATTTTGAGGTGGGTTCTCATCGCAGGGCAAATTTCAACACATCAAGAGTTTTTGATGCAAAAAAAGAGCATTAATCTCTATTCACCCAATGGCTGCCTCCTCTATGAGTTTGGCTATAAAAAAAACTAACGTAACTAAATACGTTAACAAGAAAGATAAACAGATCAAATAAATAATAAATCAACAGACATTTTTCACAGTGTTACCGATGAGGGCTAAATATTTTCCTGTCTAGTCCAATTAACAATTAATTGTCCCTGTTTACAAGCCTGAAAGGGAGAAAGTTTAAAGTTTACCCTTATTCAGTAGCCTTTCCGGGTCACCGAAAAAGGTCTATCAATAAATGAATAGTAAGTTATTAGATCTAGAGATAAGGCTGTGTACAAGTGGAAATAGCTACTTAGCTAACACAGCACAAGTTTCCAGTCAGTTCCACGGACGAGTCGGAGGTCCTGAAACCCTGCTGGCTGTTGTCTAACAGTAACTTTAATGGTCTTCCAGCCGTACACACTCACACACACAGAAAAAATATATGCTTTTCTTTTCTTCACACTAATTGACGTGTTAAAAACATGCGCTAATATAGAGCCAGATTTGACACAAGGCTTTTACATGACACTGCTTTGACTTTAATCTGTAACAAAACTGTCAGATGAAAGGAAAATGCATAGCCTTCATCAACATTCATCAACGGACAAAAACGAAAAACAAACCCACTGAGAGAAACCAAGGCTATTATCTGAATAAAGATATCATACCTATTCACACAGGGTGGGTCTGTATGTATTTATGTATTTATGAATGAAAAAACAAACAACAATCACCCGCGGCACCTGGAATTCTGCTTTTTGCCTCCCAGTATTACTTACACAGTAACGCTGTACTTTCGCTCCTCTAACCCACCTCCCTTCTCACAGCCTCAATAAAATAGAACGTATTTGACAAGGGCTCACCCCTGTCGCTCATTTGAGACGAGACATCACTACTGCTCAGCGATGATCCACCGCTCCACAATGACCTCTGACTGGCAGGCCTTGCCCGTCATTTTTCTCCAGAAGGGCTCCTCCTTTTTGCCAGCGCGTCTCCCCTGCCGAGGCCCGTCCGTCACTCAAACCGCACGCAGTTAAAGTCCAGCGCCGCCCCCGGCAGTGAAGGGCAGGCGGGGAGCCGCCATTCTTTGGCTTTACCGGGGAAGTTCGCCAAACCCAGTTGCATTTCCTCCCAGCACGAGGTTCTGTGTC
>JAODLI010003257.1:0-10005 GCA_027575585.1 Percopsis omiscomaycus | reverse complement strand
GGCTAATTCTGGTGCATTTGCAGCAATGTTAATTAATGTACACTGTCCCTGTCAAATAAACTAATAAATAAAATAAATAAAATAAATGAATGTACAAAATCTTTCAACGCATCCTGCATCAGTCCAAAAATGTTTGGGGAACTTAAACGAGATTTAGGCCTAGTAGCTATATACCTAAAATTCTAAAAATAAAAAAAAACATGCATCAAGCAAAGTAGCTTACACACAGAAGATAAAGATTTATTTTGTATTTTCAAAGTTCACATGGGGAACATCCAACTTACTTTAACAATCAACAAACCATAAGAACAACAATCACGAAATATTTTAAAATCGATCAAATCATATGGCCAGTGATGACCAATGTCTCTCGACCCTCTAGCTCTCTTGCACACAATTTTTAAATCAGTAAAAACAAATTTCTGAAAATTAAACCCCAATCTCTTTTTCAAGCTACTAGCACTTTATAACGCAAGAGTAGGCTATAATCAGTATGAATATAATGTAGAATTGCTGTAGGCTACCCTACCTGAATCATTGTAGTAATCTGCAGAAATGAATGGATGGCACGGTGACACCCGTTATATCTAGTAGGCTAGCCTGAAATGATCTCCCCTGTTTGCCAGCCTATTTTATGGCTGTTTAAGTTTCATTTTACTCTTAATCTCAAAGTGAAACGAAACCGTCACTAAAAATCGAAACCTAATGTAGAAATCGTACGGTAGACTTACTCTAGTAGGCCTAAAATGTGCGTTTCATTCGTTCCATACACGAAACGAAACTTTTCTTGTGTGATTTCCATGATAGGACAGTCATGATATGAGTCATTTCCGACGTAAAATTGCTCACTCGTGTTCGCCTAGCGTTCTTCAACACTGTTCCTGGGAACCCACTGTCCTGAATCTCTCCCTGCTCTAACACACCTGATTCAAATGAATGGGTCGCTATCAGGCTTTTTGCAGAGTTCGATAACGACCCACCATTCATTTGAATCAGGTGTGTTTTTGTAGTGGAAGTTCTGCAATGAATTCTTTCTGTTAAATTTATTTAACACTCGTAAACGGGCACATACAGTAACTGAGACATAATCTCAGCCTATGATGCTCGCACCATCATAGATAATCATAGATAATCTACAAAGGTGGAGGCCATTACGTTTTAGGCTTGGTTTAGACAGAGCACATCTTCAAGGTCTGTTTTACTACACTTGTAAGCATGACTAGCCCTATTCATTAGAATAGAATGTCTGTTCTTAAAGACGAAAACAACCCTGTTAATCAACCACTCCCCCCTAGGCCTACTGGGACTGGTTGATTAACAGGGTTGTTTTCGTCTTCGCCAGGTACCATGCTTAATTAAGGGGGCGTCAGATGCATTGTTAAACATCCGGGGCTGAGCACAGATTCTGGGGGATGTAGCTATATGATATTGTGTGTGTGGTGGACCGTGACTCTCGACACTGGGCTGTTATTGTTACCACAAGTAAAAAAATAAATAAATAGTTACCTTATGATCTCAGAACCAGTGCGCAATGCACAAATTAACGGTACATATAGTAAAGCTAACCTCAAACACATACTGTACGCGCGCGTAGTGCATAGGGCTTATGCTAGTAAATACGGGGGTGAGGTCACGTCACGTCTCGTGTACTTCAAACTAAATGTAGCAATATTATCGCGCTCTTCGCAGACCCGCGAGACAGGCTGCGTCATTAACCTTATTGCATATTCATTCAGAAAATATGTGTGTTGTTGAACTGGACCTAAACTTTGTGTTGCATACATTTAAAATTACATTCGGGGCTAGAGTCAAAATATTCGAGGCTGAAGCCCCGGAAAAATGACCTGGCGACGCCGATGGTCTCCTTCACCGAGCTAGAGAAACACAGACCTGCCCACTCCTTCAAGACATTAAAGATGTGTTATTCCGCCACTGACTAGATGGTGCTGTTCCCGAAACCCAGACTTCATAGTCAGGGTGGTCAGAACAAGAACGACTGCGCAACTTGCTGGAAAGTGGCAAGGAACAGAATGCAGCCTAAACAGGATTTAACTAACCGTTGCATTTCGTACTGTCTGTCTGTGATGTCTACATATACATTCAAGATGATGGTTGCATCTATTAAACTTCATTTCCTGAAAACAATACATTCGGTATGTAAACGTTCTTGTTGGGCCTACGTATTGTCGCATCTTTAAAAGCACCGTTGGCTACTCGTGTCCGAAATCTCCTCAGCCAGACTGTTGAAATGGTATCCTGCATGTCATTACTAATTGATTAACGACATAGTAAATTGATATGACGATTTTGGCTAAATTTCGTCTTTGCTAACGAGTAAAAATCCACGTAATCTTGGGCACATTGCCATAATTCAATTTTACTGACGTGTGGCTTTTAGTATTTTACTTCTTATTTTTGATGCGTTTACTATTGCTTGCAGATTCCCTTATGATGAGCGAAGGAAAGCATCTACCTCCTTATTCGTTATGGTTGTAGAAAGCATCATGCTGGATAAAAGTGAAAAGTGTGTCCAAACAGCACAGTGTTCAGTTTGTGGATGTAAATTCATATCACCACAGCATGAGACACCTTCTGCCAAACCTAAGGCCTCAGCACTTCATAGACCCCTGCGTTTGCACAAAGGAGAGATGCCTTCCAAATGCCCCTCCTGTGAAGCAAGGAGGTCTGAACCCTCCACCAGCAGACGTCTAAATAGGTGCTTCCGCCCGGACCCTCACACCTGCCCCCTGTGCACCAAAACCTTCATTTCCTCCGCCCACCTCACCCTTCACCTAGCCTCCCACAGCAAAGAGAGGAAACACGGGTGTGGGATTTGCGGCAAGTACTTTCATCAGGCTGCCCACCTGATGGCCCACAAGACAGTCCACAGCGGGCACAGGCCATTCAAATGCCCAGAGTGTGGAAAAACGTTCAGCCGCGCTTCGCACCTGAAAACCCATCGCCGGCTTCACACAGGTGAGAAGCCCTTCAAGTGCACCCACTGTGGCAAAGCCTTCAACCAAAAGGCAGGGCTCATTTCCCATGTTCGCCTGCACACAGGGGAAATGCTCTACAAGTGTGAGCGGTGCGGTGACGCCTTTCCCTCCCTGACGCTCCTGCAGTCCCACAGAGCGCAGGAGTCATCTGAGCAGGTGGGGGCAGTGCCGACACTGAACCAGGAGCGCCAACTGCCCAGCAGCCCGGAAGACTTGAAGTGTGGCGTTTGCTGCCGTACCTTTGTGCGTTCATCGTACATACGACTGTACGTGCGCGTCAACAAAGGCCAGCGGCCTTATCACTGCAAAGTGTGCAACAAAACATTTGTCAAGATGGATAGCTTTGTGAACCACTGCGATAAGCACTTGAGGCACAAGAAGGTTAAAAGTGAGAAGACTGAAGAGACAATTGTCAGGCCGCCGCTGTTTGTCCCAATCTCGGAGCCTTCCTCTCCTCTGCCCGTCTCCTCTGAAGTCAACACGCGCTCCAGATCAAGGGCTAAAAGTAAAATGGAGCCATGACCACAAGTGCATCTATTGTGTAACAATGTACAGTATTACAAGTGCATCTATTGTGTAACAATGTACAGTATTACAGTTGTGTTGTAACATGAGCGCTGAGTAACATGAGCGCCACAGAAGATTTGTTAGAAAGGGAAGCTGTTTTTCCTTTGTTATTTAATACAGAGCGGAGGTCAAAGATGAAACTTTCCAGTATAATTCGGAGATTTGACAAATTTGTTATTCTTGTATATTGACAGTTATAAGTCTAAGTATGTATGTTAATATATTCTGTGTATTCATGTATATGTTGTGTATTGATTTGACTAGTCTGACTGCCTTGTTTTTGTTTTCCAAATGTAATATATAAAATTTAATTATCTTTAATATGTAGGCTACATATGAAATGAAGATGTGATGGTGGTTGCATATTTTCTTACATCCACTATAGGTCTATTGTGGATGTACAGTATTCTTGACATTACAAATAAAAGGCCTACTGTGTAAAAAAAAAAAAGAAGTCAACTTTATACATTAAGCTATGTAGAGAAATAATAGTTTGACACTATTTTCTTTAGTTCCACTTAATAAATGACACTGGCTCTATTAAGGAAATCTTTAGGAAAGATTAATGACACAGACTATAGGAGGGGTACAGAAGAGTGATCGCCTATAAGTGCTGTAGGGGAAGGAGTAGAGAGGATTGTGAGCCACTCAGCACTCAAAAGAGTGTCCCTTTTATGATTACTTGAAACATTTTGACATACACAGTAATACATTCTACTAACTTTCATAGTACTGCAGTCCATCATTCTCTAAACATGTCGTGTTACCCCACTGGACCACTGCATCATCAGGCCCCTTACAATAATCACCATTCATTCTGTTGTCAATGGCAATCCTTGGATAATCCAGAACAGCAGTGCAGCTCATAGCAGATGTCCTGAGGTCAGGAGAGGCTCCATCAGACTCGTGTGGCTTCTTACTCTAACCGCTGGTAGCAGCAATGGTGGGTTGTCATCTCCACATGGGGAAACTCTTCGTCTCGACCTATGAACAGAAAGACAAATTAAGAACACTGCTTGTAGAAAGATTTTTAAAAAAGTATATGAAAGACCACAGTTTTGTGACCAACAGTCAACATTTCTGTGTGAATTTTGCTATCCATATATAGATGCACAAAAGCCACTGCATATGGTTTTGTGCCGAGTCTTGATATAATTGGAGCACTGAAAGCAAAAATCTGCTTTAAGGGTCAGGAAGGATCAGGAAGGATCTGGATATAAATAAATCACTTGAATTTTGACAGAAGAAGTTTAGTTAATGTTCAAAGGCCAACACATATATGAGGATAGGAGGCTCACGAATGCCTCCACTGAATCCGGAAAAGACTACACAGTGAGCATTGGATGCTTGCCCGGCAATTGTCGATTCTGTCTGTACTGTTGATGGTCCACTGTAATGTAACAGTCATATGCCGTCTCCAGGTTGGATTCCTGCTTAGAAGAATGGTGCCATGGACGGAGTCTCCAGCGTGTACACTGACTGGCCTGTCCAGCATAAACAGGGTCTGCTTCCAGTGGGTTGGCCTAAGAGAACATGACTTCAGTTCAGACACTTAACATTTACATGGTACAGTACATTTAATTCTGCTGCCATTTAATCTTCACATTTGATTAACTAGTTTTAGAGATGTCATCATATGGGTGTTGGATTGATTATGACCTAAAGCCCCTATAGGCAGCTTGACTTTTTGTAATGTAATGACGCTGGAAAACGTGCACTGCTTGTGGCATAGCTGATGGATGGAAGTAAATGTAAAACCCAGAGAAGCACAAACTTACATGGGAAAAGCAAGGCTTTCGGGGTTTCCAATCAGAACAATCAGAAATTATAAAAAATATGGTTTGACATTAGGCAACTTTTACTCTGAGTTGGGTCCGGTGTCCAGTTCCACTGTAGCAATTCCTTTCTCTGGACTCTTGAAATGAACAGTGAACCAGGACGTGAAGCCATGAAAAGTACCAGACTTCTCAACTTGGAAGTGAAACTGACCCCTTATTTCCTGAGAAATGAAAATCTACATGTAAATTTGATGGGTGTGGATTTTGGCAAATAGACTATACAGCAATGAGTGATAAACCTCCAGTACCTCCAGGTCTTTGACTTGCAAGGTGTACATGTCCAGATAGATGACAACACAGGGATGGGCCAGGCAATCATCAGGCTCAATGATGTGGCTGAATTTTGGCCTTTTGAAGAACTCCTGCTGGGCCACGGTTCTACGCAGACAGACACATTCAGTTCATGGGAGACGCCCTAAGCAGACATGCACATGCCGGCTGATATTGAACACGAGACTATACAGAGCTGTATATTTAAATGCTGATATGCAATTGTGTTTTAAAACAAACAGTGAGCATGGAAGGAAATCTGGGGTTATGGGGGTGCTATAAATCAATCAATGTTTATTAGTAAAATAATGTGTTTTTTTAAATGCGGTATGAGTATCATTTAGATTATGAGAAAAGTCAGTGTGTAGCTGATTGATGGGCCTTACTTAAGAGGGGTAAAGTCCAGTCCATAGGGCCTCTCCCAGAACAACATTTTCTCTGCATAGTAGCTATGGGCCTGACAGGGCACCAGGGTAATGGTAGCAGAGGAGGGCCACATCACCCCGCCTGGCCTTAGCCAGCGCTCCCTTGCCACCAGGACAGACTCCAGCATAAACTCAAACTATGAGGAAGAAGGAAACAGAAAACTGGTAGTAGGGTAACTAGTAAAACAACATAAATGTCCATCAGCAATAAAGGAAATACCATCTCTTTCACACATGAATAAACATTGTACTGTTGTTGTCGTTACCAGCAGGCAGTTGCCCATCCACTCAGACACCAGGGCGTCCACACGCTCCGGCAGGTCCAGCTCCTCAGCACGGCCTTGGAGAACCGTGATCACCCCTTCGCAGCCGTTCTGCTTCACCAGCTGTCTGGTGTGCTCTGCCATAGAGCTCGCCTCCACAGCATACACCTGCAACACCGCATACTGTAGCAGAGGTTCACATTCACAGTGGGGGTTTTCACTCTCCCCAATCAACTAATACCAGAAATCTGCTGGTGCAGTTGCCACAATGGCACACAACACACAGCCTGTTCTAGGCGGTCCTGCGCTCTAATTAGTTGTGATGCTGCTTGTCCACAAGATGGCGGTATAGGCATTATATTGTTGTTTAAGAGCCATTCCTCCAATAGCCCAGCCAAAACTCAACTGTACACAAAAGTGCACATGGTTCAATGAGTGCCGCAGGGGGAAGGAGCAGGGGGAAGGAGTAGGGGGAAGGAGTAGAGAGCAGTGCAAGCCACTGAGAACTCTGTCGTCTGGGATGGGTAGGTACTTTCATAAGTTTTTTAACTAAACTTGTACTGCTGGTCAGTCATACACACGGGGAACTCCTGACACAAATTGTCTTTTTAAACTAACATGACTTAAACAGGTCATTGAGTGTCAATGACATTACCCATAACTGCATCTGGATAAGGGGATGTGTGTGTATATGTATATAAGTAGTAAAAATCACTCGGTTAGTGTGAGTAAAGTAAACCCCAACGCCTACCTGCTGTTGTTGGCATTACCATTGAGGGTTGTGCCAGTTGGGCACAAAAAAGGCTGATGATGCCAGTCCCACAGCCTAGGTCCATTAACACTTTTCCCTTCAGGAAGGAGCTGTTGTTGAAAATAACCTGTCGGTACGCCTCGGTCCGAGATTTGTCTAACAGCATCTCCAAGTGAAGCTTCTACATCGTGTGAATAGAATAAATATGAATATTAACTATTGCAGTATATAATAAACTGAAGTAATAATGTTAAAAGCATGGTTTGCGTATACGACTTGATTGTATACAGTGTATGATTTCTAACCAATGTTCCATAACTGCCAAAGTATTCCTCATCCTGCCACGGGTCCTCTAAGGAGCTGTCGGCCTCTCCATCACCTGGGCAGAGGTAACTGGCAGGAACATATCCGAAGGCACCTTGCCGTTCTGCCCACCACCATTCAGAGGACGTCTTGGCGTGCACAAGTAACTTATCACCGGTGGTGAAACTAAGCTACATATAAAAAGGTAAATAGGTTTATTTCCTCTCCTTACGTTCTCGTAAATAAATCTGTAATTATTTGAGGAATAAGTGTGTCTGGTGTTAACATATGCTACCTGGTCACTGCCAACGGCAGTGAAGTCGGAGAGTCCAGTAAATTCTTCTGGAGTTGAAGACGCATTTTCATACGCTTTTTCTGTTTCCATACTGCTGATTGTATTTTACCTGTGTTTTATCGGCATACGTTTGTTAAAGCATTTAATCGGGTTTTCGCAGTTTATAAGCTTTAATGTAACAGCAAATAAGCCAGAAAAAACAGCACTTCTCTCATATCTCGAAAAAGTACTTCCTGGGGATGACTTCCTGATTCTGACGTCACATTGAAAATTTAAACCACAGATTTCCGGGAGGCTACAATACATAGAAACTACTTACGTTAAAACGTCCTTTATCTAAAATCACGGCAGGTTGGATCGGTTAACTTAGTTGTAAATAAAAAAAGACGTGTATATTAGATTGAATTTATAAAGTGGAAGCACACTGCACGAATTAAGCAGATGAAATTTAAAAATTGTAACATAACGGCACTCAAGAGTCTAACGTTGTTGTGTCTATGGCATGTTATATAGGTTTTATATCGATTGCATTTCTGTCTTAATGCAGGCAAATATGATGAGTTTCTGTTTTAAAACGATAAATAAATAATATATCCTAGTTTCGAAATTGCTAATAAATCGTATTTGGTATTTTGTGGTGGTACAGAATATTAGCTAATTTATTTCAAGCCCTCTACAATGCCTTTGCGTTTGTCTGTCTCTCTTAAGCAAATGTGGTCATATTATTCATGACAGGAGACGTGTAACTAATATCACTGGTTCCATTCCCAAAATTGACAGATCAGGATAAGGCTCTTGTTTCTTACTTCTGTGTTAATCACTAATTAACACACTATTATTAATTTACTACAAATAAATTCTACTAAAATATTTTTTGCAGTTTCCAGTGTATCACAAAGTAATTGTACACAAAGAGAATTTCAAACAAACCCTTTAAAAGAAAAAAACATTTGACATGACAAACAAGTGCAATTTACACACAAGTACAATTGTGGATGACTGTAACAAATGTATAGCACCATAAATTTTCCTATTGTGTGATGAATGAAATTATCTGTTGATATCTCTCTTTCATTTATTTACCTTTGTAGAAACAAAATATATCAGGTTGTGAAAATATGTGAAACTTTTGTACAAAGTGTCTGGTCTGATAAATTCAGTTGTTTTTCTTCTTGGACTTCAGGAAGGGCTGGTGGAGCACATCATACAGACGCCTGGCCTGCAAAAGCAAAATATTAGTATAAATTGATATCGTATCTAGTGTATTCAAGTACGAATGTAGTGCATGTATTTTTTTCCCCTCACTTTTTGTGGTCCCAGACCTGGACAGAGAACCAACTCTTCTTTAGAGGCATTGATGATTCCTTCAACAGACTGTATTAAAAACATTTTTTTTTTAAGTACACATTCTTAATCTCTGCCAATTTATAGGAAAGTTCTCACAGAAAGCTATCCTCCACTTCCTGGATTATTGCAGCCCCGGCATGTGGTCCATTAAGGTACACACATCTACAGTGTGCCCTAATGTGCTCATGCCTGAGCAATGAGGAAGAAGGTTAATGTTGCAGACTTCAAAAAAGGACACATTTTGGGTTGGTTACTGGTGTTTTCTTTCTTTTTCTTAATTAAAAAAGGTACCATCTGTTCCAGCAGGTCCAGGTCAAAATGGGCAGGAATTTCCCTTTAAAGAGAGTATGAAATAAAAGATTCAATTTGTAACAGGACGGTATTAATTCTATTCTGAATACTCACTGAGAATGTGGACAGGAGAGTAACTGCATCCGTCTTGTTGACAGATTTCACAGTGGTCAGGCAGTCAGTCACCTTTGAAAATAAAAAATAAAAAGCAGAAATCTCATCACTAATGCACTGTGACTATAAGATTATTTATTTTAAAAAATATATGTAGGTGTATATAATTTTGAGTGTAAATGCATTTAATTATCTTTGTTCAATTCAGTTTGTAAGTCAAACCTTTGACAGGTAGTCCTTTTCAACCTGCTCCTTTAAGAGGTCCGCTGGTTTCTTCTCATACGACTTGTATGTTTCCAGATAACGACCTGCCTCTTCTGGGCTGTCAATTCAAAACAAAAAGGCATTGTGAGGATGACCCAAATATCGATTAGGATGAAAAACAAGCGATATTTCCTGATATCCTGATATGGTTGTTGGTGCCAGATGGGCCGGTCTGAGTATTTCACAATCTGCTCAGTTACTGGGAAGATGCTATCCTATCAATATGGGCCAACATTTCTAAAGAATGCTTTCAGCACCTTGTTGAATCAATGCCACGTAGA
>JAODLI010003256.1:0-10005 GCA_027575585.1 Percopsis omiscomaycus | reverse complement strand
CACACACACACACACACACACACACACACACACACACACACACACACACACACACACACACACACACACACTGCCTTTCTCATTACTGATCAGCTGTTTAGAATGGCTCTCCTTGCCACTCAAACACCTGGATCCAGCGGAGATGCCTATTGGCTGTGGCGGCCTGAACCTCAGTGCCAGTCTGACATGTGATATGGCTCTCTCTTGCTAAACCTCTAGCACAGCTGATGCTATTGGTTTTGACGGACACAACCTCCATTTAAAAACCCTAAGGCTGTGTCAAAGTTAATAATCATGATGGCGCCTGTCTACTTAACCCCCCACTCCCCTGTTAGTTTGAGCATTGAACTGTGTGTGTGTGTGTGTGTGTGTGTGTAAAAGTAAGGTGGCATGTTAAGCAGCCTATACATGTATTTGTCACAGCATGGTGTTAGTGTGCATTGATCAAGTGAAGGACATAGGCCTGTGGCAGAATGTAAATTTGAGAAATGTGTGGAATCAATTGTTTTTTTGACTTTTTGTCATGTCAGAGCAAACACAACTGATGGTACTTCACATGTTGTGGGTGCCATTACACCTTCAGATGTCAATAACCTGTGGTAAATAACCTCTAAAATTACTACTTACAGTTAACATTTCATTATCTTTTCCTACCCTACTCCTATACTCTAACCTTACCATGTAGTACTGTTATACTGTATGTCAAATAACCTTTGTCCATCCAAATTACAACACTACTCTTCTTATACTAAAAATCTACTAAATAGCGAATTCTAACTGCTTTACTGACACTACCAGCAACCAAGGTCTGAGGCCTTTAGAGTTTATTATTATTATTATTATTATTATTATTATTGTTATATAATGTTATTTTTATTTATTAGAGGGATACTCCTTGATCACATTTTAGCCCCCTCAGAACTCAAAACCAATAATCCCTCCAGTTTATTGGAAAAACAAATGTGACAGTGGGAGGAGCTCTGACTGGTTTCAACCAATCAGAGGAGTGCCCCTCCCACACTCACACACTTATTTCCAAACAATTTGTATTCGAGTTTCTGGGGGTGCACGATCGAGGAATGTACCTTTAATCTGGTTTATTTGATTTCATATACAGATGTGGTGACCTAGAATGTCCACGGTTTGAGTCGCATCGCCGCAGAACATACTGCACTCTCACTCGTCACCACGCAAGACAGCCGGAGCGGCACTATAATGTGCCCGGTCCATTCACTACAATACTAAACTCATCCTTCAGGTGGCGTAAAGGAACCCGACAGATCAGTGTGTACTTGGAGTCTGTACATCGGATTATTCTATTCACTAAAAACGATTGTCTTATTCCATGTGTCTGAATTATTGGGTTTATTTTGACCAACAATTAAACTTAAACTTATTGTATGATGGTAGACCTATTTCTTTTTCATGTAGCAAACGAGCGTTGCATGTGCGTAACAGCAGCTGCAGCATCAATCTTGGAACCCATCGGCTATTTGTCGGGCGACGATATACCTCTGGGGGCAAGGGCCAATATTTCTGGTGTTCCGGTGTAGCCAGAAAACGGATATCTGGACCAAGAGTTCCTCTTCTGTGCGCCTGTCATTGTTTACAGTCCAATTACAGAATGGAGTTGGAGTTGAGTTTGGCTAATCTCTAAACATATATCTGCATATGAATGCAGATAAATCTTAAAAAAGCTATGGGTTCCGAGATTGCATTTCGGTGTTCCGCCTCTTTTGCTCTCCACGTGGACTGTGGTCAATACTATTCAGACTACAAATGGAAACCAGTACACTTCCGATACCAAAATCGTGTGCCGATGCCAACAGATTCTGTATTCATATACAGATATCTGTTTATAGAGATAACTGCAGCATTGGGTTTCTCACTGTTTTAATTCCCAGTTTAGCTGTTTAGAGTTTGAATGCTGCATATAAAGCATGATCAATGTATTTTCCTTATTTTATGCTGTGATTTAATGTTAAAGGGGACCTACGGTATTATGCTCATTTTCACTGTTCTTAATTATGTTTTTTAGTTCTACTAGAATAGATTTACATGCTTCAGTTTTCCAAAAACACATTTTTATTTTTCCTTTCTTTTCACCATCTCTCTGAATTGCTCTGACCAATCGAATTCTGTGACCACAGAAGAGGAATTTCAACGCTGATTGTCACTGCTTCTTATGGGGGAAAGAAGCAGTAACGGGATCGGGGGGCTCTTTCTTCTCGTTACGGCCAAAGAAACACATATTATGTATATATTTTTTTACGTACATTTCCCTCGTCAGCCGTTCTGCCACGTATAGGGACGAATCCCTCGCACAATTTCCAGTCGGTCAAAAAGTGTTTTGCATACACACAAAGTTTTTTGCCAACTGTAGCTGGAACATTGTCAACACTAAAAAGAATCCGCTCAGCTCTTCTTTCCTCTGAAGCTGGGGGTCAATGTAAAGGTGCATGCTGCTGTGTGCTGCCGACAACAAAGCAGTGCTACAAATTACCGATCGCCCTGCACCCGTAAATGACAATGTTGATATTTTTCCACCTGGTAGCCTACATCAAATTTAGCGGTTCACCCACAGGTACCCGACCCGATGCCTGACAGGATTTCAGTGTCAACCCAACCACAGACCTCATGGCACGCCTCTGCTATCAATAGACATCTTATAGCCTACCGTCTGTCATATCACACAGCCCTCGATGAAACGTTATTAACTGGTATTTAATTTCGTTCTAGCCGGTTTGGGAACAATAATTTTATGGTGGAAAGAAAAACCGGAGTCTTAGGCCGGCTCTGGCGCACCGTGGCGGGCCGTGGGGAACAGCCCTGACGCCCTGCTAAAACTCAGAAGGAACCAACTGAACATCAATTCTGGTACTTACATTTCCCTCGTCAGCAGTTCTGCCACGTAAAGTTGGGACTGATCCCTCTAGTCCTACATTGTAGCGTACTAGCCCAAATTAACTTCAATATTCAATAGGCCCTCAAAATCAGAACTGCTTGCTGAAACACATTTACAAACATAGGCTGCCCAAAAGAAACTAATTTGGATTGTTTTATGTGTTGGTAGACACTCCAGATACACAAATGTGAAAAGTTAGTTTTTCATAATACGTCCCCTTTAATGTCATACAATATAGACCTATTACTGCTACGCATGGTATTGCTTTCTTTTTTTAATGGTTGGTTTAGAAGTTTCATTCTAGGCTACAGTGGGCTGGTGGCAGTGGTGTAGCTACTGGCCATCGGGCATACCAGGACAAATCCCGGTTGGCTGCCGCATCGTTATTTTGACTGACTGTCATAAAATACCAGTCGGCTGGTGACTAAACGCCCAGTGACTTGGCAACTGGGAAAGTTGACCAAAGTTCTACTTTAACACGGTATAGCGACTAGACAATCAAAGTAGAGTTATTCATCTGACGTCCCTCCCTCTTC
Organism: Percopsis omiscomaycus; assembly: GCA_027575585.1. Classification (NCBI taxonomy): domain Eukaryota; kingdom Metazoa; phylum Chordata; class Actinopteri; order Percopsiformes; family Percopsidae; genus Percopsis; species Percopsis omiscomaycus. The sequence continues at coordinate 6,564 of JAODLI010003256.1, read as the reverse complement.
TTGGCAATCGAAAATGGAGGAGAAACTGCATGCTTGCTCATTTACGGGGATATACATTTAAAAAACAAAGGGTGGAGGCAGGTTTCCAAGGTTGTATTAATATCTTGTGAGGCTTATTGAAACCACCATGAACGTAAAACCAAGCGAATCACAATTTGAATGATACGTTAATTAACACCAAATAATTAAATCTAGTAGTAAGAACATGGCGATATATCGCATTACATATAAAAATAAACTAATGTAACCAAGTTTATGTACTGTTTTCATGCAGCAAGGCTACACACACACAAAGTGCCCCTTTGAGCGACAGGGCAGGCACGCCCACAAGTGACGGCTACAAAGCAACTTGGCTACAACCAGCTACAAACTCACTGGCATGTCCTGCTAGTGTGTAGGCTATTATATTTATTTATTTTTTGGTCATTATTTCATTTAGTCATTTTTTGTCAATGAAAAACGCACAATAGGTTAATTACTCATTATTTCTTATTTAAAAAGTGTGTATTATTTAAAAGGGTGTATTAACATGCGATAATATACAGTATTAGAGTATGTGTAGCTTGCAATGTCTTGACCTTGAGAGCAAGACAAATAAAAAAACACATGCTTTGGTTTGCTGCAAAGAGCAGAGAGGGAAAGCCGAACAGTTGCTTTCAACGCAGCCACACATCCACTTCTTTCTTGAATACCAACTGATCTGAAATGTCATTGCAATGAAACCATCGCCCAAACCCCGCACACACTACAAATAGACTTTTGTGAATCAAATTAGCCCGATGACAATGCAATGGTGTGAAACCAATCGCCACTGTCTGTCTTGGCTCAGCAAAACAGCAAATGTTTTATCTTCTATCTCTATCACTTATTTTAAATGTAAAAATCTTTCTATTTCCTACTCCGTTAGAGCAGCTCTTTAATTAAGAGCTTGGCTGGTAGGCTATTTGGGCTGTTATTTTGAGGATCGGACTTAATAACGGATATGGCATGTCCTTGAAATCCCGTACCTCTGGTAGGGCTACAGATAAATAAAAAAATTTATTAACATGTAATATGTCTTAATATGGGACAAAAAAAGTACGAACAGTACAGTACGAACACATGAACAGCCGAATTTCCGAGAATGTGACGAGAAAGAGAGAGTTTTGAAAATATTAAAACCACGGCCAAGAACTGTTATTTAAGAAAATGTAGTCCACCGGCCCACTGCAACCTAGAATGCAACTTCCAAACCAGCCATAAAAAAATGAAAGGCAACCGTAAACGCAGCATTAATGGGCCAACATTAAAGCTCAGCATTAAATAATTACCTACATTGATCATGCTTTATATGCATCATTCAAACTCTAAACAGCTAAACTGGTTAGAATTCACTAGCTTTCAATAATCGCTATTACATGTTCTGTCATGTGCCGTTGAGATCAGGCACCGCAACTCAGCGCCTCAATTGATCTGCCACTGAACCGCAGACATTTTAAGTCACCACATCTGTAGGGTTTTTTGTTGTTGTTGTTGTTGATTTTGTTTGTGTTTTCCTTCAGGCTTTGTGTTGTTTCAGAACGTCCCAGTGGCAGTGGTCTCAAGCTAAAGGAGATGGACACACACACACACACACACACACACACACACACACACACACACCTGGAAGAAAATAAATAAGAGAGAATGAGAAAAAGAACAACAACAATAATCAACTGAAAGTAATAGATAGAAGCTAGTGCAGGCTAGTGCATGAAGGCCTCTAACACACACACACACACACACACACACACACACACAGGGGTTGTTGGATGGACAGTGTCCATTATTATTCTCTATCTATCTATCAGTCCATCTATGTAAGAGACCAGGTAAAACACAGGGATATAACAGCCTGATCAACGTATCATGGAAGGCATTTGGAGACACATAAAAGCCTCCCATTGCATGAATTATTCATATCAGAAGGACAGAGACAGCCATTAACCTGTTTCCCATATACACGCTTGGATGCATGCACACACGCACACACACACACACACACACATACCCCAACACACACACAAACACTGCTACAGATGTAAGTAACCTGGTGACATGGTGATCCGGTACCAGACCACCATGTCCAGAGGGAGACATTTGGACAGTATATGCACAACTATTCTGTCCGATCGCTCACGGGCTCATGTGTCTTGGCTCTTCTCCCCCTGACCCCCGCTGGCCTAAACATTTCTGAGCAAAACAATAATGTTCAGTACATCCCAGGTCAAACATTAAAAAGTTATTTGTTTTATTGCACAAAATATAGCTGAGCTGACAAAGTTTTAACAAACACGTAGACATCTCTCTGAATCCTATATCCTAGTACAGTAAAACATATACGTACGCATACTTTACCGTTATTTGATGTTTTCCTTGATAAAGAAATGCTGGAATAATGGATTGGCCTTTTAACGTTTTCCCTAGCAAAACAAATTGTCCAGGCGTCTTAACGTGTGATTAAAAACATTTTTTAAATCTGATATGGCAGAATGAACATGAAATTATGTTATTTTGGTATATTTCAACTATTCAATATGGGATATATACAATCACTTGTCACAAGCTTTTTAGGTAAAGTAGATTTCATGCAGAAATCATATTTAATAGTGATGCAGAGGTGTAGCTGAGGTGTAGCACTTGGCATGCGCTACACACTATTGAGGGTTACAGACATCTGTAGGCTGCTTAAAACCTCCTCCTACCCCCCTACACCTCCCATTCCCCCACACACATTCACAATCACTTATTTAAGATGCCATGTTGAATTAATCATTACATACACTCATTCCAACCCCTGACGATAGACAGACAGAGGCAGTGTACATCTGCAGTGTCTGCTGTGAATGCACTGTTCACACATGCTTTTGTTTAAAGTGCCCTAGATGTACAGTAGACATGCCAAAATACATGGTGATGGTGATGTATGAGGAGGTGCCTGTAGCACCCTTACCCTTAATATATTGTCGTACAATACATTATAGCATTATAGCTTTTAAAACCTTTTAATGCTTAATTCAACATAGAACACATAAATATATGATTTTATGCAGATGTAGATGTAGATTTCTATAATGTATGTGCACTTATCAACGCTATACAGTATGTATGCACACACACGCACCCACACACACGCACAGAGGGTTACAATGGTTGAGTTGAGATTGAGGCCAGGAGAGGTACATGTAGGTGATGTATGGTGTACTATAATTAGGAAGGTTACAGGGTCAAAACACAGACCCTTTCCTTGGTACCGTTATGGTACAGTCCAATGTTTAGTAGAACCTGGTTTATTCACACCACAGTAAGATAAACATCAAACAGCAAGTTGCCACATGCCATTGCAAGTCACCATTTCTTATTTGTACAGTTGATTATTGTGCACAATCCTGGCTAGTGAGGACGTGGTGGCCATATACCTTCACTGACGTGAAGCATCCCAAAGTCCAAGGTCCTATTAGACCAGGCAACCGCTATCATGAAGGTTAGCTTTTTGTTAGCTCATGGCTTGATTATCAAAGAGCACATACTGGTTTCTGAAGGTGAAATGACATCATCAGAAATCTGCTATTAATTTTTTAGCTACACAAGGGAGTAATAAAAAGAAAAAAGAAAAAATAACTATTTAAATATCAGTTGTTTTACTGGGAGATCCAACTAATTTAGTATGACTGTGCTTTGATTTTGTACTGTATCTCTACGCATCTTAACAACCCTGAACACTGCAGCTTCTCTTGTGGCCTTCATACATACTGACTTTGAATAACCAAGGTTATTCTGTACCCAATAAATTACAGCACATACAGTCACAAAAATATAAAATAATTTCTTATATAGAAAACCTCACAGTTTTTACAGTAACAAAGGTTGCCAGATTCAATATAACATCTGTTTTGCACATATTTGTATATTTGATGATGATACAGATACAGATATAATAATGATACAGATATAATAATGTAGTTGACATTTGTAAGTTACCTATTTTGATGTTTTTAAAAAATTGTGAAAGAATGTGAGAAATAAAACTAAAATAAATCCAACACTGGGACATGACAATAGAGTCTAATAAGCTTTGAAATGAGGATTTCTAATTATTGATTGATTTAATTACACTATACTTTCATAGGCCTATACAATGTTTTAGCTATTAGCTATAGCTACACACTGTTGTGTTATCCATTTGTGTGGTTGTGACAGAAATCACCATACTGTTAATGTGTTTTTAATTTTTTTACCATTCAAGAGTGCTTTTACGAGTAAATCTGTAATTTTCAAAAACAATATTTTTTAAGTAATTGCACAAAGGCAAGCCCCATACTGTACCTCAGCACTGGCAAAAGACAAAACTCAAGTATTATCTTGTTAGAGGCCATTCCATAATGGAGCCAAAGCACGGCAATGGAATTACCCACAGTCTCTGGTTTTAATTCTGAGCTTATGATTGCGATGGTCTTTCCTATAGTAACATTTTTACTTTAAAGCTATGTTCAGGAGGCTGTATAATTGCCTGAACTCCTCTGAGGAAAAAGGCATGTCTTTGTTGTTCCGAAGAGACACGGAGAGGAAATACCTCAAATAAAAACAAAGCATTTAATGGTGTACCTCATGGGTAAATGTGTCTATTCATCAGGAAGAACTTGGTGCTTGTGTGTGTGTGTTTGTGTCAGGTGAGAGAGAGAGAGAGAGTGTGTGTGTGTGTGTGTGTGTGTGTGTGTGTGGTTGTGTGTTCATCCTTATTAAGTGTATTTCTTCATTCCACTCTGTGTAAATCCTGCATAAAAGGCTTTGACACAGTGAATGAAAAGGTAACATGTTTTCAGCAAATCCCTGCCTTTGAAACCAAGGATCCATCTAAATCGCTCCTGGTTTGTCTTTTTTTCATTCTGTAACCCCCCCCTCCTTCTGCCACAATGTCTCCTTCCAGCCCTACAGCAAGCAGCTATAATGTTTCAAGTCATCGGGGCTCCTCTCAGTGCACTAATGTGAGGATGTTTTGAACACTTGGAGAAGGGAAGTCTTGCTATGATGTCACTGGTGCACTACCACTGTGTCTCGTAAAGCACACATAATGGCTTTTTAATCTTGTTTTACATTCCCACCCCTCTCTAAATACATGTCACGCTACCTTTTTATACTAATGTATCGTACAGTAAGTGCAAGGGTTACCGTGACAACTAGCTTAGCGTGTCGTCTGAAAGCAAGCTAGTTCTTGTTTTTTTTTATATACAGTATATATTATAAGAATGAACCCTTAGTTACACCAGTCTCAACATCTACTGTAAATGTCCTCTCAGTGAACATACATGGGAATATAGAATGTTCTCCATAAGCACATAGACACATTGTGACCCCCTGACATTTGATAGATATAAGATAAAGTTGCTGTCCTAAATAAAGCTGTGCACAATTCTAAATACAATCCCCATCACATGCTGTTTTTAACCATTTGAATGTTGCTTTTCCAAACGTTCTCCTTCGTGTGCGCTATTAACCTTATGACACTCTATTAACCTTGTAGCGGTGGTGATTTATAATGTGAATGCATAGGAAATATGTTCTATGTTCTCTCCTCGTCCCTCACTATCTCAGCATGTTTTAAGGAAGGAAAGGAGCCGGGTCCTTTGGGGGGCGGAAAGTGAACAGTGAGAGCTTGTTAAAAATAAACAATCTCAAACTGTGGGGGAAACAGGTGAGGAATGAGATGGGGGTAAAACGAGGCAGACATGGCGCAGAGAGAAACAGACGAAGGAAAGCAGAGAAGAGGAAGAGTCTATTTTTACCTGTAGGGGTGTCAGTATAGACAGAGCGAATGTGATAGCCCTCTCTGCATTATGGCGAACAGGAGGAGAATGTGACTTTTACCGGCACATTTACATGGATTCCCTGACTGGAGGAAAACCTACTCATCTGTCTTCTCCTATGAACTGTTTTTCTACCCCTTCTCTCTTAATCTTAATCCCTCTATCCATCAATCCATCTCTCTTGTCCTGGAGTCGATGCATTACTTCTTCTGTCATCGCATCATAATACAATCATCCTCACTCATTTCTGTCTGTCTTTCTTTATTTCTTTATTTCATTCATTCGTTCTGCTTCCCTCACTAAGGTTCATTTCTTGCCTACACCTGCTTTCCCGTCAGTTGAGGCCTGCATGGGGGAATTGCACCTGCCTGCAGCAAAAGCAATGCAGGACAAGCCACTGTAGGCTCAGAGGTTAATAGTCTACAATATGGGGTTGCCATTGTTAAAGGAGCCTTCACAACCGGTTGCAAAGTCAGTTTGGAGATGTCGAAGCCTGCCTTTGTTCGTCTTACTCAGCTGTTTATGTCACTCGCTGCTGCTCTCTGACGGCACTCCGTAAACCTTTTGCCCTTCTTTCCTTTCCCTTGCACTTCCTTTTCCTTTCTGCCTCTTCTCCATTTCCCCTTCGTCCCTCTTGCTGGGGATCAATAGATGACTTCCTGTGTTCAGCGGGGTGATGGCAACGTTTAGAGACCACGGGCTTCAGGTTACGAATACTGTGTGTTACTTGTGTGTGTGTGTG
>JAODLI010003255.1:0-10005 GCA_027575585.1 Percopsis omiscomaycus | reverse complement strand
AAATGTACTAATTGTAAGTCGCTTTGGATAAAAGCGTCTGCTAAATGCTGTAAATGTAAAATGTAAATGTAAATGTGCTGACTCACCTTTGCCTATGAGCAGTTTAAATTGCTTTTCATAAATCATTTGAACATATTTGTATTGCATATATGTGCATTACTGAACTAAATAATCTCATGGACAAATAAAGTTTATTTGTAGATTAGAGATTTTGGAGTAGTACATTTCGTTAAGATTGGGCCTTCTAGAAGTTTAATGGAAGTCTTATCCACCTATAGTACCCATTTTTAGTCTGCCAGAGCTGTTTCAGCAGGTGGTTACAGGTTTGACAACCACTACACCGAATACCTTGTGTTGTGGCGGTCATATCCCATAATACAGTGAGTGTTGAATGAAGATACCAAACATGATAAAATCTTACCTATGATGCCGTTTGGCATTCTAGACTCATAAGGATTGATACTTTCTTTTATGCCAAACCGAGATCCAGGAACATGACGCTGTGAGTATATGAGGGAGAACATTTGTTAAGCAAAAATTAACCAAAGCACAATTTCAGCAGATTGAAGGGGGAGCACTGGTTGAAAACAATATGTAAAAGGGGAATGATTTAACACTAGAGTTTTCCCTCTGAAGCAGGATGCCAGTTTCATGGAACCTGTGACACAGTAATATATTTGTTAAGAATAATCATCCATCTTATTTTGGTTGAGTACATTGTTTTATTTTATTTTATGCTTAACCTTTTTTTCCCATAGTAAAGAAAAGTATTCATTTCATGATAGACTATTCTAGCAAAAAAAAATCATAGAAAGAAAGTTTAATCTAATTATAAGGTGATTCCATGATTGTAGATTATATGTGGACTTTTTTATATATGTTCTCAGTGTTACGATATCACACAGGTGTCCATGAAAGTATGATTAGTATGATTATATAAATGAAATGTAAAAGCAAAACAATGAGAGCAGCATCATCGTCTATATTCATATGCATTCAAAGAAGGGATATGGAACACCAAACCGTATTTAACGGCATTACAAGGGGATGGATCTGTAAAATTGAAAAGTGAATGTGCTGTGAAGCTTGTGTTCCACACCCCTACCTTTAAAGAATGATATGCTTTAGTTAAACAAGCAAAGTCACATCCATGAAACCTATTACAGAGAGATCCAGTGTTAGAGAGGTTACAGCGGTTAAAGGTACACTCTTCAATTGCAATGTTGCTGCGCAGATTACCCCAAATTTCTTCCAACTACTAAAGTGCATGGGGCTGCAGGTAAAGGGGTAGGGAAGATGTGAGCCTATGAACACAAACAAATTGAGGAGTGTATCTTTAAACATTTGTAATCCTTACAAGACCAGTAATACCACTTTTTTTTTTACAAAATGTTTAAAGGGATAGTTTTGAAATGTGTATCGTATATATTCCTCGTTTTGGGTCACTAAATATAATTACATCCAGCCTTTACTGCATGTAAGGGATGTAAATGAGGCCACACTATCAACCTTCAAGAGCACATATAATAGATATGATGCAGTGCATTCTGTCCCAACAGATTTGAACCTGAGACTTTATCTGTGGTGCAGACTGACATGCAGAAATGCCCCAGCAACAACAAGTTGCCCCCCCCCCATGGTCGAGATATACATATACACCCCATGTTCTTTGAACAACATGGGGTTAAAGAAGGAACAGTGTAGATGTTTCTGTGTTAGAATCGAGCATAGCAAACCATGCTGAAGCAATATCACAAGATTAAAAGAGGGATGCACAATCCTGTTACACGTTAGTAGGAAGTTTGTGGGAAGGCGGGAAAAACTGTATATTAGTGCACCTTAATTTGGTCAGGTATGAATTTGAAGAAAAATCCACCTCCTCCAGGTTTCTAGAAACCACAATTTCAGAGAAGATTATGTTATTCATATGTGGTAGCAATTTGCTATTCAATAGCTTTTTTCCCCCAATGGAATATCCTTTGTATTAATCTATGACATGGTATAGTACAGTGGTACTCAGAGTGGGGACACAAAAGTAGATCTGTTATCTAATGGAAGAACTTCTTAGAAATGTAACTTATTCTTTAACAAACAAATTCTTTATTGGTTTCCTAAACCCTAAAGTCATGGAACTTTATAAACACTGACTCATTACCGACCAATGACTGATCATTGCTGCTATATTTATGCATTCCCCCATATTTGATTTGATTAGTTTATGATATCAGTTACATATGGCCATGTGATTTTTAAGTACATACAATGTGATAACATGTTTTTGTTTGAAGAGTGACATCTTCTGGCCAAATGTTACATAACATTTTGTCAAAGTAGCTGAAATAGTAGTTGTACCATGTGCATTGTCTTATGTGTGTCTATTCTCTGGACAGAAAGAGGCAAAATAAAGGGATTTAAACTCATGTAGACATTAAAATGATAAAATATTTTGCCTTAACTTTATAAACTATGACTGTATAGTTATACACGTGCATAAAAACAGTATACTAGGCTACTGGTAGTAGTATGACTATGAAGAAACTAGAAGAAACAAAGTTTTTCCAATGCTAGAACTTACTGGTGATGGGTGATTCATTGGAAGGGGTGGCCGTCCTATTGCTCCTATATAACAAGAAAGTTAAGGTAAGTTAAGTTAAGGAAAATTAAGGTACTTCTACTGAAGATTAGCAAAGTATTAAATATAAATCAAGTATATTCTACGCAATCCTATCAACATCCAATAATATGTTATATTTTTTTGTAAATTTTTGCAAATGACACATAATTGTACTGCTATACAGCTTAGTGGGTCATTGGTTGTCAGTTACCTTCCATAAAGTTGCTCGTGACATATGGACCAAGAAAGGAACACTACTTGCAACTGGAGTTCCTGGTGAAAATGATTGTGTTTTTCTACAGTACTTTACTCAGCCCTCCTGTGACTCACCATTAGCAAACTTCTACTGGATTCCTTTGTACTTTTTTTCTGTTACATTAGGGATATTACTAAAGCAGGTGCTAACTTTGCAGAATTTCTTTGATAAATCGCATTTTTCACTCTCACATATTGACTACAAGCTCTATATCAAAATCTATATGCATGTTTCCATTAATTATAATTTACATTAAAGGTGCAGTAGGCAATTTTTTCATAAGCCCTGAGCAACATCTTTTGATCCATGGCTGTCCCTGGTTTTGCATTTATTGCAAGAAATTTCAATACTCCCCCTCTGATTTAACTTACCTCCTGAGACCATCCTTCAGTCCAAATACAGTTTCTCTCAGTCTGGATATGCTCAACAGAGGACCAATCAGCATCCAGTTTAGTAGTTTGGTTGATGATGACAACAAGCATGTGTTTTAATTTAAAAGACACAACAATGTCTAATTGGTTGAAGGTTGTTCAGTCACCTGCTAATACATTTGATTGACACATTGATTGTCTTTCTACTGAGCATATCCAGCATATCGAAAATGAATGCATTAGAGGAGTTCAGGAGGATTTACCAATCAGGTGAAAAAGGTGTTGCCTACCACCTCGAGACCTATCTTATCAGTTTGTTACCTTGGGAGGAGGGCACAAAGGTAGCCTAGAGGATGGGCATCTATTTTTGTTTGTAGTACTTTTACATTTACTCTCAAATTGTTTACTGCACCTTTAATTGTACAAATCGGTATTTACCCATTTCTCCCTCTGGCCGTGGACAAGGTTCTGTCAGCACACAGAGTAAGCCGTCCGGTTTGTATGAGTAGTGCTCCACCAGCTGGGGTAAAGAAAGGATAGGCTATTTGGTTTACATGACACTGTTTGATTATGTTTGTTTAGATATGTATAGTTAGATTTTAACTATACAAATAGGCCCCATTCAATTCAATATGTGTCGAGTTGAACCCCAATTTGATATTATGGACTATGTTGCGTAGATCAGTCAAACATAAATCCAAATGGAATCCATTTCAGTTTTAACTTAATATACTGTGGGCTGAATGGGCAAATATGGGCTGAATACGTATTCAAGGCATTGTAATTGATTAAAATATATCATAACCTGCCACAAGGTGTCAAACTTCTTGCCATCTGGGATTGAGAGCTTGCCATTTGTATCCCTATCAATGCGATAGTGCATCACCTGCCCTTCATGTAGCAAACACAGAGCATAGGATCCACTGGTGTCCCTCTGCCGTATTCTAGAGAAAGAGTTAGAGGGACAGAAATAAAGGAATTATTGGAAATGAGACTTCAGAGAGTTCTGATGCCCCAAAAAAATGTATTTCTTGGAAAAATTTACTGGCAACATGCACTGTCAGGGTTCTGAAGTGGGGGTTTTTCTGTTGACGCTAGCAGAAAGAGTAAAAGAAATAAAACATTCATTCAATTGCTTAGATTTTTTAAGCTCGTACTCTATGTATTCCTTATTTTTGGTAATGTTTAAAAGGAAATGAGAAAATGAAAAATCCAAATAAGAAATGATTGCAAATACAGCTTTAGGAACAGAACATCTTATCTAACATTTGTAATTATATGAGACAAATGGTTGTTTCTGTGAAATGCCTTCTAGAAGACTCCTGACAATGAGCAGGAGAAAGTAACAATTTACACAAGGCGTTTGCCCAGCTCTCGTTTGGCTATTTCAGGAAGTCCTTCTCAAACTGTCAAAACGGAAACCACAGTTTTTTCTGTCTGTGTGTTCAGCTGAGACGGGTGGTGCACTTCTCAGTTCGAGGTTGATTTACTCCACTTATTTAGCACCACCAGTGTAAAATAAACTGAATAAAATACACACATTTTATTTATATATTTAATTTGCTAATAAAAAAGTGGTTTTCTCTCGATTTGTAGATTTTATAGGAGTTGTCTGTACTGGATAGTACAGTGGTGGGAAATCATGAGCTTTATGCATCAGGAAGGTAACTACAGTAGCAGACACTGCTCTCTGCCTTGCTGTCCTAGATCGTGCTATACCTAAAACGATACAAGCTGCTGGAGTAGAAAAAGTCTAAAGAGAACATAAAGGTATGCTCCTGAAAGCTTAACAAGAATATATAAGCTTTTATTAACATACACATTGCAGTTTCTCTTGTAACCAGAAGGGGCATCAATATGCCAAGCTATCTTTTTCTTGGTTGATTATTTTTATTCATTACTGCTGCTGTTACTCAGGACGATGTGTCATTTATGTGTCACTTAATGTGTAATTTACCAGCTTATGATTATAGCATCAATATGTTGGCAGTGGCAACTGGTTACCCTGTGTGTCCATAATAAAATGATTACAGTGCAAACTACTAAAACACATTAAATTGATATAACAATTATAACTGAAGATCATTAACCCCTTACAGAAATCTTCCATTGGTGCGGTATCCATTTTGAAGCCTTGGTTGAGAGTCTTCGCGTGTGATGGTGCCATGAAACCAAGGCATTTTCTCATGGGCAGTGTTGGCGATGAGCTTCTCTAACTGAGGCTTCTGGCTGATGATAGCTTGCTCCAAAGCGGGTCCCTGTTAAGACACATGACCCCAGGAAGTAAACAGGACAATGTAGAACTAAACTCTAACTTGGAGCTAATGGTAGAAGAACAAAATTCATATAAGCAAGATCATAGTTAGCCAAGTTTGCCATAGTGTAACAATAGGAACGCCCCCGCCCCTCCACTCTAGTTCGCTGGGTGACTGAACCACTGACCCAGCGCACCCTAATTCCACACACCTGTCCCGCATCTCCAATTCTGCTTATCACCACAATATCCCAGCCTCCCTCCCTATATATATATATATATATATATATATATATATATACTCAATATCTGTGATGATTTCCAGATTTTGAAATGATGTTTAGTTGATAGATGTTTATCAACAGTTTAATAAAATGCAAATACATTTCTTCAATGGGTTTTACGTATTTAGGTAGCAAAAAAATACAAATAAAAAAGGTTCTTGTTCAATACGGTTGAAAACCATTGTTACCGCCAGTAAACGTGACACTAACCTGCAAATTCCAGGTCTGTTTTACATAATCACGGATGAGTTTCTCCTTCAGGTCCTCAAATGGCCCCACCTTGGGCCGCATCCTTTTGGGCCTGTTGCAGGGCCTCTTCAACAGACACATGAGACCGTCCATCTCTTGTGAGTGGTAGTCGATCACATTTATTGGGTTCTTGTGGCTCTTGCCACCAGCAATAGCATAGGTGTCATTGGGCTGCCTCTCAATGGTGTAGTGGTAGCACTGGTGCATGTAGGCCACCGACAGCGCAAAGCCCCCCAAGTAGTTTCGGCTTTGCCGCAACAGATAGAGGCCATTGCCCATGCCACCCTGGCTTAAGTAGCTCTCAGCTTCCTCTCGTGTGATGTTACCGTAAAAGAATGGCAGGGAGTTTACATTCTCTGCCATTTTGGCTGCTGTCGTCCTAAAACAAGGTCGGTACCTGGTTCTTAAGGAAGTAACCTGAAAAAAAGATCAGTAAAGATTTTTTACTTTATTACGTAATATCTCCTTTTTCCATCTCTTAGATGGTAATGGAGAACTTGATAACAGACTTTTCACCCATGCCACATTTGGTGTCTCTTGGGATAAATACAATGAGCTATAAACTTACACTTTAAATGCGTTAAAATGCAAATGAGTATAAAGGTGTTGCTTCCTATTTTACATTTGATAAAGCAATATAAATGTCAGATAAAGTAAAAGAAAATAAACATAAATATGACAACATGTTGCTGAAACAAGTGACATTAGAGTTAGCAAGTTAGTAGCTGCATAATGTCATGAATGCATATTTTATCATAGGCTTTTTTCATGGGCTTTTGTCATATATAATTAAAGGAAAAGCAAGTACAATAGAACTCAAGTGGTCCAGATGCAGGATGTCAAGTAGTTAATCTAGAAGTCGGTAACAGCTATAATGCTATAATAATATAAGTCATATGAGTTTGCCTATTATAGGCCTTTTTGAACAGGTTTCCTAAATGTGTCAAGAAAATGCGGTGTGAATTTGTTCTACAACATTTTAGCAGTTTCCAACGTACAATGTCTAAAAATAAAAATAATGTATGAGCCCTCACCATAAATGCTCAATTATTTATTAAATTAACTGTAATGAGATAACTATTTCGTATGGTTCTAGTTGAAGACATGTATGCTGTGTTCCGTGTTGCACATGAGAAAACGTTTGTAAAATGTTTGTAAAAGACAGTAATGTCAATCTATCACATATTTTTTCAAAATGTAGACACCATTGAAACCATTAATTGAGCATCATTTTGGGACATGACTCACATTTAAGACAATTTTAGACAAAGTGAAATAAATATTTACTGGCTCAAATTTACCGACTAAATTAAAAATAAAAACGAGATTAATGTCTGTATTTATAGATTAAAATTAAAACCATAATTGACTATAAATCTGTTCAAAATTACATGTTGGATATTTCAATCTTATTTTTTAAGGATATTTAATGACAAATACTTTAGGATGTAACATTTCAACATGAAGGCACTTAAGACAGAATGTATCATTATCATACATATGAGAATAAGGCCAACGTACTACTTACTATATAGTGTGAACAGTGTAGAAAGTAACTTGTAAAGTGATAGCGTTCTTCTAGCGCAACTAAACCTAGAAGCCAACCGCCACCAACCTTAAACAGGATGTAAATAGGTCAGCTTCAATTCTGTTGCATAACAAGCCCATGCAATACCTTCATCATCTGAGAGAAAGACTCCAGAAACACTTCACCAATTTAAGAATTTCCTGTAAATCATTTACTAAAAATATGTCGCCTGAAATGTAACACATAAACACAAAAGCTTCCTCATTTCAGCAACTTCCTTAGATATTTAAATGGTATACTTCCTATATTTTGTGGAGGGCTGACCAACAGGGTGCAACTTTGCTCTTTCCAGTGACGCTTGGCCCATTGTTAGTTCACAGTTAGTTCACACTGTCGACTTTTTGACAAGACAACCAAATGTGTCATAAAAGATTATAGATTTATGTCCATACAGGCCTAAGCAGCTGCTCAAAATATTAAAACCCGTACATGAGCGCATCCACTTTGAATTTCTTTGTGACAAAATGTTTTGTGTTTGTGTTAGAGACAGACTGACAAAAGGAGTAGCAAGTCATTAAAACTGACAAAGGTGAACTGACATATTAAATATAATTTTAATTATTGTCAGAAATTATAAATCATGGTTTTATTCATGTTTTAGTTCTTTACATTAATATGCCATTGCTATACATAAATTCCAGATATTGTATTTATATTTATATTATATATATTTTACTAGTGACATTACAGCCATACAAGATATCATAGATTAAAAAAATTTGGACTATGAATACAAATACTAAACATAAAGAAGTATAATAGGAAAATACATGCATTGTGTGTACATGTAAATCATTATGCAACAACGCAACAACTTAAGGGTAAAATATATAATTACTTTCAGGTCAATTTTGGCAACAACAACATTTGTACATTTAAATTTTTGACTGTTGGCATTATAACATTTATGTAGAAATAATGAAGTTCATCAGTCTGACATTAAGACTATAAATAAAGAATACGTTCTTAAATTCCCTCTTGGGATAAATGAAAGAAGAAGTACAGACAAAGTAGTATACTTTTTTTAACTTGTGGTTAGTTAGGTGGGTTGTTTCACAAGCGGCTTCACACAGAAAACAACTGTTGGGTATGGGCTATATCACTAGTGAAGAAAGAACCTTGAAAAAATGTAGTCTAGCCTACTTATTGAAATCGGTCTGCCTTCCTTTTAAATCTTTATCTGCTTTTCTGCCCCCATCCCCCTTTTTAACCAAGCACTACTCTAGGCTACTACTACTGTAGGAATAAATACACAATTATAAGTAAATAAGTAATGAATAATATTAATGTGGTATTGGCAACGTGTCACCTGTCAAGCTTCAAGACAGGCTTGTTCAGTCTGTTCAACGTTTAACCACCTGGAGGCAGCACAAAACAGAGGGAGAGCCCAGCGTTGTGGCTCCAACAAACAGTTACGACTGAACCATAACGTAGACTCTACATAATCTTTGAAAAAACAGATTATTCAATTTACCACTACCTACTACTAGAGTAGTCTACCCATGAGCCCAGAGCCAGTGTCTAACATTAGCCTACTGCCAAGACAAACAAATGCTGTAAATGTCACAGACAATTGGTGATATATCTTTAATTTTCTACATGTGAAAAATCTGCTTTAATACGAATATAAAATTCAGGGACGGGGGCGGGCCGCTCCAGATTCTGAGCTCGGTGATTGGATGATCACCGATGAATGCACGGTGAATATCAAATCAAATCAAATCAAATCACTTTATTGTCACACTACCATGTACACAAGTGCAACAGTATAGGTGAAATTCTTGTGTGCAGTTCCGAGCAACATAGCAGTCATGACAGTTACACAACACATATCAAATGTACACATACTTACACAACACAATTTACATATCAAATGTACACATACTTACACAACGCGATAATTATATACAGTACACACAATAAAGAATACACAATATACAATATATTGTATATTGTATATATGTATATATATATTGTATATATATGGAAGTAGGTTAAATAATATGTTTCCTCTGTCTATGTTAGATCAAATGATGGCTACGGGCCTTTCCCAATCGACGGACATTAAAAAAAAAAGGGCGTTTCTAAAGAGTTCTGCCCATTGCAAGCGGTAGCCTACCAAGAAAAGTAGTCTAAATCATCTAAATAAAGTCTACGTTCAACCTCATAGGTATAGGCAGACAGATATAGAGGCTGTAGGCTACAACATATTATATGATGACTGAGGATCATTCCGTTCATGTTCATATAAAACTGCAATGTAGTAAAGGCTAATGTAGGCTTATCTCATATCGGCTATCATCATGTTAGATGCAGCGGCGGCGCCAGGGGGGGTCTTGGGGGGTCTCAAGACCCTCCTAAAAAACGCCTTGACCCCCCATTTGACCCC
>JAODLI010003254.1:0-10006 GCA_027575585.1 Percopsis omiscomaycus | reverse complement strand
GTACGGGCCGGAGGAGCGCAGTTGGATTCCCCGGGGACAGATCTTGGATCCCTCTGTAATCAGGGATTTCTATCTCCTACACCCTGAGAAGCGTTCTCGGCCGCCAGGAGGCGTCCGTAGAGGGGGGGTACTGTCACGACCCGATCTCGTCTCCTACGCCTGTCCCTGGATATCCGCCTGCCTTATCCCCTGGATCCTCTGCCCCGTTGACCAACCAAGATTACGACCTTCGCCTGTCCCCCACTATTCTATCGCCTAGTGAATAAAGCCTGTTAAACCGTACCCTGCATCCGGTAGTTTGTGTACCTGCACCTGAGTCTCCCCTGAAGACCTGACATATAGAGGTTATTAAAATATGTATTATTGTTAAACAGTTTTATTGATTAATATTTGCTAAATATATGCAAGCATAATATTCAGAATTTCTAACACTAGGCAGAATGAAAGTTATATCTCAAATGTCAGATATCTAATCAAAATTAATTTCAAGAGATCTATAACTTGATAATAGATATCTACAATAAAATGATGACTAACTCCAGTTTGAGATATCTAATTGCTCAAATGTTAGAGCTGTAGGTTAGTTTGTGGGCCCATGAGTCTGTGCTTCCTGCACTCCAGGAAGCACAGACACACACACACTTATTTTGAGTTGGTTTACATTTGCATATTTTGGTAAATTTCATTATGTTCAAATGTTTGTCACTACTATGACAGTAAAATACTTGGCTCACACACATACACACCAATTATGTTAAAAATTTGACTAAGACATTTTCAATATCAAGTTTTTGTCATAATCCTTATTTCATGATGTTACATTTCACCCCAGTGAATATCACAATGTTACATTTCACCCCAGGGTATGTTACAAATAACCCGGACTATGGGGTGAATTGTAACATTTCACTCCTTGTGTTTGAGAGTAAACCATGCTTTTTCTGTTTGTGTTACAGAGATAACAGCTACACCGTTGAATAGCAGACACATGTAACTAGTTTGTATCACATTTTGAACGCACTGGCTCAAAAGATCTCCAAGATACACACAGAAATGTCACAACCATCCCCGGTCTCCCCTACGCTATGTCAAAGACCGTGCTGGTTACGCTATGTCTAGGACCGTGTTGGTCAGTGATGGCGATGACATCCTGCCTCTTTACTCCTCCCCGGTTCCAAGAATGGCTGTATAATCCAAACACCCACTGGTTAGCCCAAACCATCCACACCTTTACTGAGATAACAGTGTGTCCCAAATGTATTAAGCAATTACAATTAAGTCATTCAGCAGATGCTTTTATCCTAAGCGACTTACAATTACATGCTGCTATTACATAAAGCAGATAGGGACAGTCAACTGTGGTATTTTTCCACCACACACATGACCATTGTCAAGTGAAGCTTCAGTACATTTCACCTGTTTTAACAGGTGGCATACCTCCCCATTCTACGCTTGATTGACAGTGTTTGGAACAAACCACACATCTGTCTCCAACTATCAGAATGCTTAAAAATCAAGCAAACACATCCCAAATCTCGAGAGAGAGAGAGAGAGAGAGAGAGATAAACACAGGGGTGAGAGTAAGCCGGTACGGTCCGGTACTGCGTAGGCTACCAATAAAAGATTCAGTGGCGGTACGCAGTACCAGGAAGATGAGAGAGCGTCTGCCTGCTATAAAGCCTTCATTCAGAACCAGTCAAGGCCGCCCTCTGGGTCAGAAAATAGATCTGCTAGCAATATGCAGTCTTGAAAACTACCTTGTCTGTTCATTCATTGAATTCATTTGAACTCATTCCGAATTGTTTCTGAACTCTCCGTGCTGTGTTAGTCCATGCTGGACGGAGCCTTGGCCGGTCATCTCCCTCTCTTCCTCGAGGCTCTTGCCCTGCTTCTCTCCCCCAGTCCCCTTGGAGAGAGCCCGGTGGTCTCCTCCACGCCCAGCCTTCGAAACGTGTACCACACGTTTAATGTCTTTACGTTCATTACAAAATGTCCCAATTAAAATCCGTAGGAGAGTAAGCAGTTGTGTTTCGTGTTATTTTGTTCAATTTTAACGATACAGAACAGCTCGGAAAAGAAACTGCTTATGAGCTAACGATCGGAGATTTCACTCAGCAGTACGTGAGTGCGCATGCGCGTCTACCCAAACACTGCTTTTTAAAATGCATGAAATGAGAGAGAGAGATGAAGGTTTTGGTAATAGTACCGGCAATAATTTAAAACTACTTTCACCCCTGGATAGACATATATAGGGAACCTAAAGAATAATGTAAGCAAGATGTGTGCCTAAATATGCCTATGCTGTATAACTATCTAAAATTTCCATTAAATCAGAACCACAGCCATCAATGTCCTCAGGCCCACCAGCACCATCAGCAGCAGCAGCAATGTTGGCAACCACAGCAAGCGACAGAGAAAGTTAATGGGAAACTTTTGACAGCCGTGTCAGTAAAACACATAATATTCATAATGCAACTGCTGATGCCACTGTAGAGGTTAAAAAATATTTGACAGATGCTTTTGTTCATTGTATTGGCAGGAGAGACATGTTGTATATCTGCACCTATATATAATGGGGAAAAAATACTGGGGAAGTCATATGTAAAAAAAACGACTCAGCCCCAAACAGCAGACCTAATATTTTTGAACACAAATCTTGGCATAACAAATGTGAGACATTGTTCCCTAATTTATCATTCTTGATTTTTATTTTCCTTGAGCAATATTAGCATTCACTCACAAGAAAACACATTAAAAGGGGCCTACTCCAGGCTACAAGGTAGGCCTACACTGTAAAAACAAAAATGTTGAGAAAACTGAAATTATTAAGGCATGATGCAATAGATTTAACTTTGACTAAAGGTTTAGACAAGAGTTCTGCCTTATTCTTCAAATGAGGCTTTTTGCACCCGGTATTCCCATTTTCTCTCCCCTCCAAATCCAAACTACACCCAACACTCCTTAGCTTTATAGATAAGAGGAAATCAGTTGTGTTCCATGTGCTATGGCCATAAGTGATATAATGCTGAAATAACAAGCTATTTAAATAGCTTCACAGATGTTATTAAACAAAACAATTTTTAAAAATTTAAACACACTGTTCATTGCAATCTCAATTTGCCGTCTCTGACAATTCCTATTGGGCATGTATTGATAAGACATTTAGAATGTAAACGCTTAGTTGTTTTACTGAAACTATGTGACGATATCAAAAGTGACCAGTAGGTGTCACCGTGGAGGTTTATGTCGAATGTTTCGAAGTCTCGACACCATTTCCGCGTCTTCAGAATCACGTGAATGCAAACAAGCTTCAAACGTTTGTGTTTCACAAAGCCTCCTTTGCCCATCACTACGATTCGGGGAACGAATATTTTGAACAAATCTTTTTAATTAACTGATTCTAATGATTCAGTACACATAACTTTGGTCCATCCCTAGCGCAAACATGAAATCACACACGCTTAGTACAACATTCACGGTGCACAAATGTTCAATAAATACAATAATTAACTAATACAATAAGGCTGAATGATACATACACTTCTACACGACACAAAAATCGAGCATAAGTCAACATCAACAAACTGGAGCTAGCAAAGTAGGAACTACTTTTTCCTTCCGCATTTTCGCTCCACTCATATCTTATTTAATGGCTAAAATAACATTTTGATTTATGCATTTATCAATTTTCTCATATATTTATCGTTTTGTGACTTTTAGAGTATCGGTATATTGGCCTTAGTATTGACTTGGTATCGGATCGAAAAGAAAATCCCTACCAACCAACCAACCAACCACCAATCCGGAATTCACGAGCGTTGTCTCAAAACTTTCTCTCAGGAAAATGGAAACAATTAGACTGGTGGAAGAGCCAGCAAAATGGAGACCCGTTTGGAGGCTGACCCGAGACAATGCTGATTGTGGCATCTAATCTCCTGGCCTGTGTTTACTGTCTCAAGCTTAATGGTGACTTTGTAGAGAGGCAGGATATCAGTACGTTTTTCTTCAGAATAGAAATACAGTTGAACAAGATTACAAAAATACAGAGACCATGAGAGAACCATCACCAGTCTTCTTTCAGACACTACTTTGCTTATAAATATATTTCTTAAAAGCAGAAGAAACTTCATTTATCTACCCTTTAAGTCTATTATGATATTCTCCCTCAGTATACCTACTGTATTATTTCCCATAGCACTTTCTTTATTAACCTGTTGGATTTGTTGAACATTTCATTAAAATCATGTGGTCTAAACACAACATGATTATTTTAATGTATGACTGTCATCATGGCCGGTAGTAAAACAGGCTTGGGTTTAGATTAGATTTGTTTTACAAGGAACAAAACAGGATAAAGGTTAGCTCTTTCACCTTTAATAAAAAAAGAAATAAAATAAATCTTAAAAAAAAACAAAAAAAAAACAGGCAAAATAATTCACTTGCTTCTTCAGTGATTATGAGGATAATCATGGTAATACAGTAATAATAGTTTACATGGTAACACAACCATAAGAATCGTGTGTAAAAAAATTCTGGCATATGTCCCACCAACTTCCTGCTTACAGACATTATGGCGAGTGTGTGGCACTTTTTACACTAATTTTCACACGTAGTCGCTTTACAGAACAGCCCACAGATGTACAAAGAAAGAATCACAACTCACAAAATTCACAGCACTGCATGGAAAAAAACAAATTGCTTTATATCGACTACACTTTCTTTCTGGGTGCAGGTCAAAGGTTGCCATGAACACCTCAAAACATTTACTTTTGTCTGCAGTTCAACAAGGCAACACAGTGCCTGGGAGACACACCAGGCGCAAGCCAACACAGATAATGTTCAGGCTGATGGGGCGACATCTCCGATTGGTCTAATAACAAGCCTCTAGCTCACATTAAAAACCACATCTCTAAATCTTGAAATGAGTGTTGGCATTGAGAATTATGAAACTTTGAATATTAAATCCGGTTAATTCATCTTGTGCAAAACATTTATATAAAATAAGGGTTTTAGTCTCAAGCCCACACAACTGTGGATATCATCAGTCTCTAGTTTGATCCAGTTTCTTTCTACTTTATGTGGGACACACTATTTTCCATAGATATTCAATCATCCAAAAAAAACTCTAAAGCATAGGGACTATACTTAATTTTCATTATAGAACATAATGACAGTAACTTTCGATGTTAATTTGACATTTTGACCTCATGCCATATTCCTTTAACAAGAAAAAAACAAATAGATCCAACTTAATGTAATTTCTAATGGTTGGTTGGTGGAATGGTGGGCAAAAAAGCAAGCAAACAGTGACAAAATGTAAATCTTTTCAAAGGATGCTTGTAAGCAGAGAACCTCATCTAGTAAACGACCATTAAGACGTAAAATGACGTAGAATGATTTAACAAAATAAACTTTGATCACTTACTGGGTTTATATGTACATAATGTTAACTTTCCAAATCTGAATAATATACAGTATATTTTCACAAGCCAGATATGCTGAAATTATTCATTACGTAATTTATGGGACACTTTACAATAATCTTAATATACCTGGCTGCATTAGGGTGGAAATGTAGTGGTATTAGTGGTGGTACTGGGTAGCCTACTAGCTTGTTTAGTAACTCAGTGCTATCTGCTAGTTGTGCTAGCATGTCACCGGCTAGCATATCACAAGTGAGATGCTAGCACAACTAGCAGCTATCACTGAGTTTCTACACAGGCTACATTTCCACATGCGATATACAAGAGTAAGGCCTTATTTGGGATATCCAAATAGAATATACTATTTGTGAAATTTTTGGGAATATTTTCACATTCCAAATAAAAGTGGAATATTAGTGTACATGTAAACAAAGCCAGTGACTTCAGATAGAGTTTCAGGCAAGAGCTTTCAACATTCACAACAAATGGGTCAGGTCTAACAACCTGATATTGGCTAGGAAAAGGCTTTTTAAAAATATATAAAAAAAAAAAAAAAACCTGCGTTGTTCAGTCTCGACTGGGAGGTGGAATAACTCAAACTGATCCCATAACCATGTTGGATGGCTATGGAAAAACTGCTATTACTCATAATGGCATGATGGAAACAGTGCGTCATATCTTTAGATTGGCCTCAGTAGTAACATGCAAAAGACAAAGTATTTTGTTCCTCAAGTCACAGAGGCTAATGTCAATCAAACATCGTCACCACAATAATCAGCATTGTTTAACTGGCGATAATCCTGCACACAGTTATGATTGGAGGTGGCCCTGAACAACACACGGTCTATGTGTGGAGGGGTAAGTGAACGAGCGAGAGAGCTGGTGAAATCCAACAGGGGACAGTGTGTTAATCCTCTGTTTTAAAGCACATTTTTACGATCAGAACGTTTACAGACCATATCATTTAGATTTCACACACTTCAATTATAGATTTAGTACAAGACATGGATCATATATGGTATAAAGAGCAAGGACCGGAGTCCAGTGACAACCACACTTTCTCGTTCAATTCCACCCCCATACGAGTTTCTTTTTATACAAATTCCTGAACTCCTGCAGATACAATTCTGCCAACACCTCTGTGACCTCCATGAATTAGCAACACTTCAGCAACACCCTCCGACATTCTGACCAGGGTGGTGAAGAGTCAGAAGCTGGGTTCCCATCCAAGTCCTCTGATACACTCACCGTTTTTAAAATATTTTCTGAATAGTTAAAAATGCTGCTTTTCTGAGGCTTGTTAAGAATTTGGGTGATACATTGTGGTAGAAACATGTTGAAACCTCATCGGCAGGAGAGCAGGATGGAAACCAAGCTGGACAGACGATGTGGCCTCCTGGACATTTTACCCATAATTATCCAGCTTTGACTATCAGCTGGGGTCATGAAGATTTAAAAATGGTGGAGCAATAAATGAAACCAGACATGGGGGATGGGGGGTTGGAACGCCGCCAACTTGCCTTCACCCCAAAAGGGGAATGTATACGTGCACGAGTACAGGACTGTATAGCTGTGTGTGCGTGTGTGTGTGGGTGGGACTGCTCCGAGCTTCTAGCAGTCTTCATCTTTGTCGTCCACGGCACCTTTGAGTCGCAAACGGGCGAAATCTTCGAACACAAAGTCGTCATCCTGGGAGATGCTGCTGTCAGAGGTCAAAATCAGTCTAGCAGCCAAGCCTACTCCTTTTTCCTATGTCTCATTACACCACACAAGGAAATATTGAACTGTCTCCGAATATTTGAATGATTAAAAACTAGTTTTCTCTGCCACACGATGCAATGTTATGCCCACCCAGCAACAAGTACAGGATTCAACAACATAACGAATATTTCAAGATAGGCTATTGCATTGTGTGTGGTTTCTGTAAACTTAATTTAATTTTAACCACGTTTACTTTCATTATAACTGGGGAATTCTAAATGGTAGAAAACAAGATGCCTGTGAAATGATACTCACTTGGTGTCAAACTCTATCAGGTTGGTATCAATGGGAGGGTCCTGCTCTGGTACAGCTGAACAGATGATAAAGACACAAGACAGCATGTAAAGCATGACATGAAGCCCAATAGTAACCAGGTGTGTGTGTGCGTGTGTTAAGGCCCCGGTATACTTCTGTTGAACAAGGCTGCCGTCCTCTATACCCTGTGTTGTACTATGGTGCTACAAATACATGCCACTATACTGAATGTGTTGCTGGTTTAAAGAGGAAAGGATGGTGGAACCGTTGGTCAAATCCGAAGGAAGGAAGTAACAGTAAATGATAGGAGGAAGAAACACATTTCATGTGTACCCTAATTAATCTTGTCTTTAGTGTTATTCTATAAGGGAAGGTAATAGACCTTTTTCCCAGTGACCCGGAAGTGCAATTTCCACGTTTTCCATGTGTTTTGAGTTAATGTGGCTGATTAGACTTAGTCAGGTGTGGGCGGTTGCACACACTGCTTGTTCAGTCTTTTATTATATGCAATTTCTGCTGCTATCATGGTGGTTCTGCACTACATAGTGAGAAAACGAATATGGTGCTCACACAGCAGTTCACCTAAGCCATTGAACTTAGTTTTCCACAGAAGTATACTGATGCCTTAAGTTACCTGACTGTGGACGGGACATGGGAGGCTCCACGGGTTTTGGATGCATTAAGACAAACGGCAGCTCCACAGACACATCTCTGACACAGACAGAGAGAGAAGCATGATAAGACAACTAACGGAACATAAATAATATTAACATTTACCTCTCCCAACAATCCTATTAGTAGACTGACCAAACAGTGAGAAAAATTTGCAAACCTACTAAACAAAGCGAGAAACGCAATGAGTGTGTGACCCATTCAGATGTTAACCAGATATTCAATATTTGTTGTGGATATCTTTTAATATTATAATTATATTATTAAAAATATATTTATTAGATTTATATGAATTGATTAAGATGTACATGTCAGTGCAGGTTAGGGCACAGCCACAAATATTCTTACTAGTTTTCCATGACTGGCTGTTTGCAATTCGCAATGCTCACCACTAGATGTCACTAAAAACTACACACTGACCCTTTAAGTAATATTCAAATTTTCAGAGATACTGAATTTGGGATTTTTATTAGTTGTCAGTTTTAATCATCACAATTAAATGAAATAAACATTTGAAATATATCAGTCTATGTGTAATTAATTAATATAATATCAGAGTTTCACTTTTTGACTTGAATTACTGAAATAAAATCAACTTTTTGATGATATTCTAATTATATGACCAGCACCTGTATATCTGGCTAATTTATGTCCGTCTAATCGGTCTTCTGGTTATGTTTTCCTACTTGTGCCTCCACGCTCATGCATCTACACTAGAGGGCATACTTGGCTCTGTTATGCAGAGAGACAAATGGTAGAGCAAGTGTCTAGTTGTCAGATTATTCTGCAAGGTAAGTACAAACAGTAACCAATAGCAACTGTGGCCCGAGAGGGGTTGGAATTACAAGACATAGCGGACACTACTAAAAAGAGATGTGCGGGTGAACAGAGAAACTGAGGGAATATTTACTCATCCATGTCTATTAGACATTCTATAACATGGTGGATCTTAATTATGTTTAATTAACAAGCGTGTGTCCTACCCTCCACGAGAGACCACCAGCTTGACTTTGACCCTGTAGGAGACCAGGATACCAAGCACCTCCTTATTGGTCACGTCCTTTACACTGAAACACACGGTTATAAATCAGACTTTATTTATATAGCACCTTTCGTGCAAAATTGAAATACAAGGTGCTTAACAATACAATGAAAATACAACAATACAATACAAATAAATTATAGTATATAGAAAAATAAGAGACATGGTAGAACAGAGAGACTAGTGTAGCACAGAAGAGTCTAGATTAAAATAAAAAGGATTAAGAAAATGCTAAACTAAGATATGTTAAAGCAAAACCTATAAACCTATTATGCTAATTTTCACTGTTCATAATTATATTTTTGGGGTCTACTAGAATAGATTTACATGCTCACATTTTTATTTTCTAATACAATGTCTTTTTACCCCGTCTCTCAATTGCTCTGACTGGTCAGGTCGTCCGTCATATCACACAGCCTTACATAGAACGTTAATACCGGTATTTCGTTTCGTTGTAACAGGTTCGGGATGGATCATTTTAAGGTGGTCCCTAGAGCGTTAGGCCAGCCACGGCGTTAAACCGAAAGCCAGATTGAAACTTCTCAAATATACAGCTGAAATTTAGGCTATAGCTGTTATGATGGTGACACAATCTTAAAAATGTGTGTTACATGATAGAAGAGGCTTGGTGTGTGTGCGAGTTACATTGTAGAAGAGGCCAGGTTTGTGTCTTCGTGCTTCAGTTTCCCATCTAGAGCCAGGCCTCTTTTCTCTCGGTTCTTATCCAGCGTGGGGGTTAAAGTGTAAACCTTACAGAAAGTTGAGCTGGACGCTACCTGGTCCCTGAGAGAGAGAGAGAGAGAGAGAGAGAGAGAGAGAGAGAGAGAGAGAGAGAGAGAGAGAGAGAGAGAGA
>JAODLI010003253.1:0-10006 GCA_027575585.1 Percopsis omiscomaycus | reverse complement strand
GAATGCGCATATGAAACTGGTGGGGTTCAGTACATCCAACAAGGTTAAGAACCACTGACCTAGACCACTAGACTATCTATGTCAGATGATCACACCACATTCATACTGCCATATTTGTGATATGATCTCTCTTGTGGTCAAATTTCCCTCTCTCTAACTTCCATATAGAATATATTATTGTATTGTGTTATTCTATTCGTGCATTTTTTTATAGATGTTCTGTGTTGTTCTGCTTTTACAATATGTCAGGCACACAAAACGGTTTTACATGTTCTCTTAACATTTTTAACCTTCATTGAATTATTAAATAAACAACAAATGAACAATAAAAAACAAATGAACATAGCCTTACACTAGATCACAACACCACACACAACAATAATCTCAAATGAACAAACATACACCTACGTAAGCATTTCATATGTTCCATACATTATCTTTAAATGATTGTGTTTTTATAGAATTCCCAGTAAGGCACATGCACCATAGCCTAGATTATGTTTAACATGTTTTCAACCTTTTTACCCTTCATTAAATTAGTTAAATGAACACTTCTTTATTTATTATTATTAACAGAAAAGGTTGTGCATTTCAGTATATCAACATATTTACTGTATTTAAAATGTGCTATTATAGCCTACGCTTACAATAGGTTATATCAATGATAAAATATATTGATATACTGTCCCAATCGACCCAACATACTGTCCCAATCACCCAAACGTTAAAAGATTTTGAGGTTTTTGATCAGTTTACACAAAAGTGTAGGCTACAACTCTTTTGAATATGATCTAACCTTATTTCCCTTGCATATGTTTACGTTACAACCTATGGATCACAAAAATGGATAACGTGTTGAGCTAATGTTGTGGATTCAGGCGGAAATACAATAAATGTCACCCTTGATTCACCCTTTAATATGTAGCATCATACATGGTGTTTCATATCTACGTCATCATCCTACATCAACGTATTTATTACCTGTATTATTTTAGCAGATAGTTTATAGGCCTAAATGCTATGTAACCCATACCTAACATCCTCATCCCTCTTTTATTTCTTTCAATCAAAAATGAAGTGATAATGAATCATTGTCAAATACACTATTGGTGTCACGAAAACGATTAAATGATTAATTGCCGAATGACTGGTTTACAGTGGGCTATTGATTTTACTCAATAATTCATAAAGGAAACTGTAAGCGTATCTCTCATCAATAAGAAAATTAAAATAATAAGCAAACGTCTCTACAACGAAACAATATCTTACAGATATGTCACGTCATTTTAACACGGTAAAAGTGGGCTAATAAGTACGCTAGACAGAGAATATTTTTTCATGCAAAAATAACGTTTTATTATAACAAACATCCTCAACATCATCAAGTAAACATTCGTAATAGAATAAGAAAATTGATCAAAGTAAATATTGATGCGTAATTTGTTTAAAACAAAAAACTAAAGTAGCAAAGATACAAATCGAAACCGTTGGACATCACAAAAAACAATGTTTTCTTTACAATTTAGGGGGCAGCAAAGAGCCAACAAAATTAATGTCTTCAACGGAAAACACTGAGCCAAAAGACCAAAAACACGAGGCTTCTTGTTAAACTCAATTCACCAGTTCCCCTGAAACTAAATCCAGTGCCGCATGTGGATATTGTGCAGTGTAGGCCTGCATGCCATACTGGTTACATTTAAAAAAATAGGCCTGTAAAACTGAACAATATAGATTTTTGTAACTTTGGCTTTACCTGAAGAACCACTGAAATGGGGGTGAACTCTTATCTGACAGTAGCCTAGGCTACCGTACAGCATAATAACCTATTCGAGCGGGTATGCAACGGACACCTCGGGCTGTCTTGCATATGAGAACTGCGAGTAGCTGGCCAAGGAGACCGTGCCCCGGTTGGGGCTCACGGGCTGGGCGATGCCACCGTAAGGACACCCGCTGTGAGGCACCAGAACGGGCGGGTGGCGGTGATAGGCGCCGTACGCGGGGTGGAAGTGGTGGGCAGGGTAGTAGGAGGTCACCGGGCTGTTTGCATACCCGCTAGGAGACACAGAGCGGGCGTGTCCACCGACGACCTGCGGGGTCGGGTAACTAGATGCCTGGGGGGAACCCGGCTGGCACATGGTCCACGCACCGCTGACATAAGGCGCCGGTTGCATGTACATGTGTTTTTCCTGAATGTATAAGGGGTCGGGGTAGTCCATCGGGCCAGCAGGTAGGTAGGGCACACTCGGTGGTCCGTAGGGTCTCCTCACCCTCCTCCGGCGCCTGTAGTTGCCCTTCTCAAACATGTCCTCGAACGCGGGATCCAGAATCCAGTAATTGCCCTTTCGGTCCCCCCTGCTCTCCCTGGGCACTTTGACGAAGCACTCGTTCAAGCTCAAGTTATGCCGAATGCTATTCTGCCATCCTTTCTTATTCTTTTCGTAGTAAGGGAACTTTGAGATAATGTAATCATATATTCCGCTCAGGGTTTGTCTTTTGTCCTGGCTGTCCTTGATAGCCATGGCAATCAGAGCGACGTAGGAATACGGAGGCTTCGCCAGCTGCCCGTCTCCCGTCCAGGCTGCGTCTGCGTCCTGCGCGGTTTCCTCTCCGAACCGGTTTGGCTCCGTCGAGGGCGAGATGTCCAAAAGATGCACTTTCAGGTCGCCGGGGGACTTGTCGTCTTCGTTCATCTCTCGTGTGTCCATGTCTTGCCCCCGATGCCAGAGAAGCAAAGTGACATTAAGCGACTCAACGGCAGCGATCGCGCTCACAGGTGCACATAGGTGTTGGTGTGAACCCTCCCACAGCCTACCTGGCGCATCCTTTCATCTCCCTGCAGTTCCCACGCTGTTTACAACGTTTCTCCCGGTAATCGTCTGAAAGTCAAAAAGTTTAAAGTAAGTTATGTCTACTATTTTACTGTTATGAAAATATGTTTCCTTTTAAATGAATCACCAAACCCGTGTGGCCTCTTGTCCTAAGATGTATTATGTTTGAAGTTAGGAAAGTTTACATTTGTAATGTAGATGAATCGCAATAGGTGGACACCATACATGCCTTGCGGTCACTATATTTTCACACGTATATTTGGGTCACAATTCCAATGACAATCAAATGCCGCATCTCAAATATTTCAATTCTCCTTTCTTATATATAGCTAAGCCCACCGAGTGGGTGTATTCCTATTTTGTAATGTAGGCTGTAGCCTACTCCCATTGTGATTTGCTGATGAAACACGTCAGAAGACAACGAGCAGAAGTCAGCATGGGAGTGCCCAGACCTGCCCTGTGTCCAGTAATCAGATGATAAAAGGGAATTGAAACATCGTCGTTTTAACATACGGTAGCCTATGCCTATCCTAGGCATAGGAAGTACCCGACGCTCTTCAAGAAAATAGTATCTACACAAATATTTTTTAATGAGTCACGGGATCAGACACACACACACACACACACACACAGGCTTGTGGCTCAACATGTCGGTTGCCTAGTTGCCTGTCACAGGCCACAGCAAAAGAGAAATGTTGTAAGGGTGCAGGTATCACAGTCCAGCAAGCCACCCACATCCATCGAGAACAGCAGGCCTGTCTGTCTGCGGAAAGGACGGCAGATAATGATCACCTGTTCATGGCAGACAGTCTGTCTCGCCATGTACTGATTGGAAAACACAGATCTTAAAAAGGGGAACTGCATTTGCACTGAAACGCCAGCTACTGCCATGTAAACCGGCGAGCGTCGCCAGGCATGATACGCTGGGCACACAGCCCACCATCCTTGGTCTGTTTCCACGCCTGTTTGACTCCACATCAGACTCCGTTTCATTTGTATTTTGAATTTGGATGACATCACGGAGAGTAGACTGGCATCACTGCTATCTATGGAAACAGGGTTGTGTTCACACAAATAGCCAAGGGGGTTCCTCAAATCTCCCTTTCAGTTGTAACTAATCACTTTAATTTAAAATAAATGTCATATGATACACAAAGATAAAGGAAAGGGAAGATGGCCATTCTAATCTGAACAGTGGCCTGTCTATTATTCTGTAACATACCAGCTTGTCTTTTAATTAAATAATTAATAGGCCACAACCTCCACCAAAATCTCTGAGCACCATTCGGAAGATAGATTTACCCCCCAGTGTCATAGCAGCAATGCAAGGCGCCAGGCTAAACACAATCTGTCGAGTTAAAGCTATCTGAGACCAAGGAGGAATGCACCAAAAGTGCCAAAAACAAAAGAGGATGAACGGTTCAATAGAGGGAAAAGCAAGTGTGTGTATATTTCTTTGGGACATACGGAGTTGCAACAGTAAAACAAGTTTCTGTAGATGCACACAAGGGATCAATAATTCCTATTGGTGCTGACCAAAGCCTGCTCCTATCCTGAGCTACATGTATGTTATAAGCGACTGACCATGATTTCATGTAAAACACATTGACAGGACTTGCGGTAACTTAAGGCATAAAAAGGAACACCCTGGTACATTACTGTGAATGTGTATGTTAACATTATAGGTTAATTCACAAGTAATAGCAGATGTTGATGATGTATGCAGTATTTGTAAATTAATTTATAGAATAAAGTATTTTGTGTGTTTTATGTACATCTATATATTGAGATCAATCTGATGCTAAGACACTGATTGCTATAGCAACACTCTCCACAGTCGCAGTGCCGGCTGGCCTTCTGAGCCCTGCTCTAAAATCAAAGGATTATCACATCAAAAGTTTGCACCCTTTGCTCTTTGATTAAGTGCTTCCCGTGGTACTTCAAATGAAGAGCTAATAGTAAAGATGTGACAAGGTTACCTTTAGTGGAAGACTCTGTCTGCGGGAACTGCTGCATTTAACCTATCACAGGCCTTACAAGAGAAAGAGAGGATTTTGAGCTGCGTGTAAGGCATATTCAAATATCCAAGTTTATTTGTTAATTTGTCAAAAACATAAACAGAGCGGCAGCAATGGAAGGTAGTGAAATGCTTGGTCATGGTGCACACTTGACTCTGCAGGCGCAAGTCAATCAACTAAAAATATACATGGTGGTAAAGTAATAAAATAGTAGTAGAAAAAAAGATTAAAATAGAATATACAATGTGTGTGTGTGTGTGTCCAATTATATACAATATAATATACACAATAAACATGTGAAATAAATAAATTACAAGTACAATTTACAATTTACAATAAATAAAGCAATAAATAAGGGAATACGTTGATTTTAATATATAGTTATTTATAAACTCCATTCCGCATCAACCAATGGGATAGCTACCTTTATCCTGCTTTGTAAATACACAAGAATACACAAGGTGCCTCATATGTAAATGATCAGACTATCAAAATAGGTGGAGGGCTACTGTAGTGTACGTCTGAAACAGATCACAGCTCACAAATACGTGAGGATTGTTTGTACTGTACTGTCTTAAAAAGAAGCAGGAAGATTTCCTCTGCCTCACAAGAATAAGGAAGGCATTCCAAGAACACCTTTCATGCACAGCTGCACTTTTCTAGCACAGCAACACCTGAGGCCTTCTCCTTCCTGCACACTGATGTGGGAGTGCAGGGCGAAAGCTCGGACAGCGTGTGTGTGTCTGTGTGTGTGCGTGTGTGTGTGCGTGTGTGCGTGTGCGTGCGTGTGTGTGTGCGCGCGCGAAACATCTGTAAACAGTGTGATCCTCTCCAAAGGCCAGGATAGTCTAGTGGTCTGGGTGTTGGACTCCTAGCCGGAAGGTCATGGGTTCAAGCCCCAGAGTTGGCCTACCTGTAAGCATCCTTGAGTAGGATGCCTAACCCCTCCATGTATTAAGCAGCATGTAATTGTAAGTTGCTTTGGATAAAAGTGTCTGCTAAATGACCTAGTTGTAAGGGGAGATTGTAAGGTGCAAAGATGACTGATGGCCTGCTGTGCTCCAGTCATGGTCTAAGACCAATGGATTTTTACTGCTCTGGCGTTTTGGGAATGTCACCCCGCAAGTCACTGCACAGTACCAGTAGATACTCTTTTCTTCACTCTGTTCATATTTGTTCTTCAGCAGATCTGTGAAATACAGGTTTGTTCAAACCTATGCTGTCAGAAATGTAGACCTACAGTGCAGTGGCGTATCTTTCTCATCTCGTTATGCCCTCTACAAAAGACGCGTATATCTCGGAGATGTGCTCGGACCTGGTCAACTGGATTCTTCTCTGACAAGTGCGCTGTCGACTTCGCCAGAGGCGTGTCGCTCACCTGCTGACCTGGGATCAGCAGATAAAAGGAAATGACAGTGTGTGTTGTGGCTTCTCTTCCAATGCAAGTGCATGTGGCAAACCCATGCTCTTCGTGCCTTACACTGCCAGGCCTTCCTGATCCAGGGATTATGGGAAATCTAACTTCTCTGTTACCGTGCCTCTCAATCACAGAAAAAAACAAACACACTTAATTTAAGGGGAGCTTATACTTGAGCGCATAAGAAAAAAAGAATGAAACTTGACTTACTTTGAATTGTGTAAATCTGATAAAAACGAGTCATTTGTTTCGTTGTAGTTCATGCGGCTCCTCTTCTGACACAATGTTTCCTGGCAGGGTTCCCGTGCCAGGTGCCGCCCAGTCTCAGGTGATGACAGATGATAGAGTTCCCCGTTTAGTTCACAGTGGCATCGACCCGTGTCTTCCCCCACAATGCATCTCTGTGAGGGTTCTCTGTGACAGCCCAGGCCAGCCGTCTACCTGCCTCACCCACAGCCCACATGCTCCACTCAGCCCCGCCCAGAGCAAACAGTAACTTCTTCAATGTCTGTGTAATATGTAAAACTGTGGTTTACACTGGAACAAAAAGGGATTTTTATTAAATGATAAGACGGGAAGTTGTAATGTACCTGTATTGTAAATGTATGTAGTATGCTAATATACTACTGTTTGTTTTCGGTTTTCGGTTAATCGATATGGACCCATATTTTAGTTGGCCAAATAATCCAAACATGTAATTTATCCCAGTATATATGGCAGAAATCGCTAAATATAATTTGTTTAAATTCTTTCTTCCTTTCTTGTTAAGTGTGATGTACAGTAAAGTTGTATAAATACAATATACATAGTCACTTACCCAATATTGTCTTTGACTAGTCATTTTAATAGACAGTATCAAGCATTGACTGACATTGAATGTTTCCACAGGGAAGCGGCCTCACTGATGTGGTTAAAAAACAAAACAAACAGCGCTGCACTTGTCTGTCAATTACCAACCATGAGTTTTTAATGGCATGCATGCAAACAGACAGTTTACCTTCAACAAACATTGTGAGCGGCTAAGTCCCCTCCATTTATTATTTGAACGCCATGAATGACACGCAATAGTTAGATTATAGAGAGAAGAGATCTACTTCATTTATATATTATAACCATTTTGGCTAAGGCCTGTGTATAAATAAAGTTCAGCATTTGCAGGGACACTTGAACAGGACAAGGTATAGGCTGAGCATGTAGTATGGGACACTCTTGTGATTGTTGTCTCATCCCTTTGCAAACTGTAGTCCTGCTGCCAAGAGTTCTACCCACATGCCCACCTGACCGGACGGTGATATACAGTACCAGTCAAAACTTTGCCGTAACTTTTGTGCCCAAACTTTTGACTGATACTGTTGGAAACAGAGTTGGAAACAAAAAAAGGCGGCACTCTTGAACTTTCAGAACACCCAACCGCCCAAACATGCCATTCATAATTGCCCCACCATTCATTTTTCCCTAGAACTCGGCTCCCTTTTCATACTGTATGCTTATCTCAGATACTGGTGAAGTTGAGAATAAGTCATTGGATGACTGTTCTTATAGAGCATAACTCTCAACGGCCCCCCAACCCCACACACTGACACTCACATACACACCACACAAAACTACACACTAAGTATTACAATATACTGAAGAAAATAAACAATTGAAGGATTTAATTTAATTTTTAAAATACCAGGCCTATGGGGCCTATAAAGGGAAAATAACAACAGCTAGACTTCCTGCTGTGTGGTACATGCAGGGGCCTGTTCCAGAAAGCAGGATGTGTTATCCAGATTTTTTAACTCAGAATTCCAGGAAATTTTCTGAAGTCAGTCAGTTACTGTGAGAACCCCTGGAGCTCACCTGCATAATGGCAGGTGTGTTTGAGTTAAACCAAAAATGCAGTATTTAAATGCAGACCGCAGTATTTAATAAATAATTCAAATGTTTAATTTCAGATAGTTACATTTTATTCTATCCATTCGTGTTTGTCTGTGTGTTCATTTCCTCTACGTCCAGTATAGCCTACAGACAATGAGACCCCCGACCAATAGAAGTTACGCCTGTCAGAAGCCCGTGTGCCCTCTATAATGAGGCTGGACGGTGAGTGCAGGTGCAGAGCGATAAGAAACACGGATGGATGGCAGCAGGCCGGTAGACCGCACGCTGGCGAGATTCAACGGGAGGGCAGGGGTTCCGTGCCCGGACGTTACGCCCATGTAATGTATGTAATAGAGCTCAACAGTGTGGTTCCGGAAGTAAAAATCCCATTCATATTCTGTATAGGGATTTTGATTATGAGTCATAATTTCGTAACCATCCAACGCAGGCCTACCACTAGCTACGAGGTTGTGAGAAGGATTAAATTCAAGAAGAAGCGTGCTAAACTATTGTTATGAATGTGTAAACGCTATCATTCGCAATGGTTTATGGGATAAGTAGTTCATTACCTAATTTAAATAATTTTGTACACGGTCTTGTACCTTTGCCTTTATTCCGTTTTTCTTTGTGCGCGGTCACTGTTGCGCTCTATATATCCGTGTGTCCGTATGTCTTTGTCCACGTGTAAATGGTCAGATGGTGAGATACAATTATGTTAATCGGAAATCATTAAAATATTATAACGTAGAATGTATGAGAGGCACTTGTGTCCTGAGGGGTATTGGCTCTGATGACTCCCCTTACAAAGTGACACTCAAACAAGTCCAAGGCCTATATATACAGTATAAAGTATGCCCTAGAAAATTAAGTATTTGTACTTTACCTTCATTTAGCCCTTCTGACTGATTTAGAAATATAAAACGCATAGTAGCATAAACTGCACTATGCGGGCAAAACGATTATGTAGCTTGTTTGGGGCTTGATGCGTGCAAGTTTTTGTCACGACCATTTTTATATATTTTGCCGGTGCTGGCGGGTCCCATAACATTCCTGTAGTCATCTCTCCTCTGGCATGCAGAAACTCCGCGCGTGCTGCTGCTTTCTATCGGCTGAATGGATAACTGACCAAACAGCCCAATGTAGCCTACATTTGTTACCCTCCGAACCAGAATCTTTAATTCTGTTTTTTTTAAACTGTGTACTTTTGGTCACCTTCTGGGGGAAAACTTAGGAATATATAATGTGAACATCTTCTTAATATAAAGATTTAATTGAAACGCGATTTAGTTTTTATGTTAAGTGTATTGATCTTACTGAAGGCTGTATGGTAAATTCTACATGTAGATCAACCAAGATGTCATTCACTTCATTGGTTTTTATGTGAATTTTATAGAATTGTGACGTCTCTTAAATATATAAACATCTAAAAAGTAACATAACTGTCAAATTATATGTTGAAATATATAGAGAAATAGTATTTTATTATGATATTTTTGGATTTTTGCAGTCATAATTGTCTTTGTTTTCCTTTTTTTCTCCCTGATTCTGACATTTTGTAACATTTATATTTGATCACGTAGGTATTGTTTCACACAAAAAACAACAAAATCATTTGTGACCCTCCGATGCTCTCTTGTGGAGTGAAGAAGTAGAGCCTTGTATAGGCTCTAGGTTTACCATTAATATAGTTAAATAAAGATTACCATTAATATAATTAGAACACGCTCACCTAAACACCAAATTTAAAATAATTCATGACTTTGAATAAAAACATTAAAAGCAACTTGTGTAACGAAAAATTACTTATTAGGGGTCAAGCACCGAAGGTGCTGACACCTATTGTTATTGTAGGTTTTATTAGGGGTCAAGCACCGAAGGTG